>VMDO01007970.1:0-44688 GCA_007922755.1 Pedetes capensis
TAAGCAGGGTCAGGCCTGGTTAGTACCTGGATGGGAGACCACCTGGGAACACCAGAAGCTGTAGGCTTGGGAGAAGGACCTGGCAACCCCCTCCCAAAAATCAATCTGCCATTGAAAACCCTATGAACAGCAGAGAAGCACTGACAATAGTGTTTCCCCTGTTGTACAGAGGGTCGCTATGGGTCGGATACCGACTCGACGGCACCTAACAACGACAACAAACAACTAATGATTTGTTTCCACTTTATGATGAGGCTAAAGCCAGCATTCAGTAGAAACTGTACTTGAGATTTTGAATATTGATCTTTTCCTGGGCTAGGGATATGCCAAATGGTCATCTCTCATGGTGATGCAGCAGCTGCAAGCCACAGCTCCCAGTCAGTCACTAGATCACAAGGGCAACAACCAGCTCTCTACAATGTATTTTGTAACTAAACTGTGATAGTTGGTAGATTATTGTTGAGTGCCATTGAGTTGAGTCTGACTCATAGCAACCCTACCTGCAACAGAGTGAAACACTACCCAACAGTGTACCATACACACAATCTTTTTATGTTTGAGCCCACTCTTGCAGCCACAATGTTTCTTCTCAGTTTGAATCATGCTACATCAGCAAAAGGAGGTCCCAGGGTCTTTACTCCATTCTCATCATTAAGGTCAACTCTACTTTGAGGAGGGAACTCTTCCCTAATCATCTTTTGAATACCTTTTAGCCCAGGGGGCTCATTTTCCAGCACTATATTTGACAGTGTTTTTCTATAATTCATGGGTATTTTAATGGTTAATTTTTTTCAGGAGTATACTTCTGGGTCCTTCTCCCTAGTCTGACTTAGTGTAGAAGCTCAGCTGAAACCTATCCATCATGGATGGCCCTGCTGGTATCTAAAATACCGATGGCATTGCTTTCAGCCTCACAGCAATATGCAAGCCCTTGCAACACAACAAGCTAACAGACACATAGGGGATTTGGTGGATTTCCTGTATTAAATGCATCTTCAACTTAAGATATTTTTAACTTAGGATGGAAGCTCATCATAAATCAAGGAGCTTCTGTGTACTTGAATGTGTTTATACACACATACAGTCACACACACACTACTGGGACACATTATGAACCACTGCTGAAAATATCTTTGGGGTCTTTAGTACAGCTTCTCTAAGCAGTTGAATTTAGTAGCTTTCTGATTCCCCCTGTGCTCACACCTCTGACATAAAGGTTTGGGATGTAGGTATCCTGTGGGTATTTTTAAATACATATTTTCCACTCCTATTTGTACTCCTCAACTCTTGCTGTTTGCAGGTACTGCACACATAATTCAGTAGGCAGTTAGCAGAATTGGCTCATGAGTTAGTTCTTATATTTTTCAAGCATATTTTACATGTGTATTCCTTCCTTTTCCTCAGTCTTCTAATCTTAGGGATGTGAGCACATATAGCTTGTATAGAGCTGACATTAGTGGGTAAGGAAATGGCTGTTGGTTTTAATTGTAGCTTTACTACTTATTGTCTGGGTAATCTTAACGAAATCGTTTAATATTTCATGAGGAGATGCACATAATTATACTAGTGTTTTCCTACACTTTCTGAAATCTTTTAAAGCTTAAGGATAGTACACTATATATTTTAGTAATTTATTACATCCCCTAATTATTTTTAACATGTTAATAACACATGAATACACCGTAAACATTTGTGAAATATTCTACTTCTGTCCATATGTCATTTTTAAGTGTTAAGTCATCTGAGATGACATCTGCACTGGCAGAAGTGTTTGAAGGGGAATAACAGATCTCACTGTAAATCCAGTGGAATCAGTATTTTCTCCTGCATGTGTTTTGGGTTTTGGTAAAGTTAACTCTTGAGCCTAATTATTTTCTTAATGGACATTTGAGCTTTCAAATGCATGTAAATATTTGAAAAGGGAAGAAAGGAAAAGAAGAAAGCTGAGTAGGTAGTCATATCTGATATATCACAGTCATCGTTCCATTTTTGGGGATATAATTATATGGAAAGCAAGCAACAGAGAAAGTGTCAGGAGACTTAAAGACAAAGTTCACATACATGTATTCTCTTACATATCCTTAATAGTCTCATGTATGTGTAAAAGAGGAGCTCTACCCCTGCAACCTCATTATCCTATAAGAGACATTTTTCTTTTTGCTATTCTGTACCCTCATCAAAATTTCATTTAGTATTGATTTTTAAAAGTTTCTATTTGTATAAAAGTTAAGCTCTTAGAGATAGGAGCTAAGGAGTAGAGTAGGGTCTGATTTGCTTCATGTGCTACATACATGTAAGGCTATCAGGCTCCACAGAAAAGAGTTACCTCTATGTAGTCTGATTCAGTAGGAAGGAGTGACAATGCCATAACAATGTCAAATCTTCTTCAAGGCCAGGGCGACAAAAAATAATTGTTATGGAGTCCCTTTTGAATTTAATTTTGGTCATCTTACAGCATTCAACACCCCATCATGTCTCCTTTTGGAGTTTCCCCTCTTCAGGTCTTTCTAGGCCACTTCCTTTGAGGGATCCTCTTCTACTTAACTGTCTATTACCAGCTTTCCCTAAAAGGCTATATCCCATGGCCTTCTGGCATTTTCATTTTGGGGGTGACCTTTTCCAGCTTCTAGTAAAGTGGATGTATACCCAGCCTATATCTCTCTGTTGAGCTCAGATTTATATTATCCACCTGCTTAGTATTCAAACATTAAAATTCATTATTTTGCTCCAGAAAGCCACTCTTCCTATATTCCACCTTTCTGTTAATATCCCCTAACAACCATCCTGTCACCCAAACCAGGAAGATAGATGTCATCTTTGGCCCTTCTCCCTTCCTCATGTTACCAGTAATGACATTTTTTTGATCCACTGTTTTAATATCTGCCCCTTTTTCTTCTATGCCTATGCCCACAGCCACTTCTTCAGTCATGCTAACATTGTCCTCTGATCCATTAGTTACATTAATAGTTAACACAGGCATGGTGTTTTTAGTATGTAAAACATGACAATGCTACTCTACTTATACCTTTTATTTGCTTCTTAGGGCACTGAAAACCAACCAACCAACAAACAAGAATAACATACTAGGTAGGGAGTGATCTGACTTCTTCCATGATTCTGATCTTATTTACTTCCCCTTACACTCTCCCTTTGCTCCAGACATACGTATTAAATGCTAGTTGTTCTCTGAATGTATCATGCCACATTCTCTCAGGTAAAAATGCTGACCCAGCTACCTTCTGTACCTAATGTCAGATTATTTTAAAAATACCAGTTTGTGTCATCTCCTGCAAGTTCATAATGGGCAAGAGAGTTTCTCAAGGCTAGGTTGTAAATCTAGTGAAGAAAGCAAGCTTCGAAGCAGGTTTCTGATAACTTGACAAACACACACTGAATGTCAGTTCTAAAGTTTTTAAATTGAATGATATATACTCCATGTCTTCTATCAACTTACAGTTCAGTGAGGCAGGCAGAGATGGAAGTCAGCAAGAAGCAATGTAGCCTGTAGGTAAGAGCACATTTTATGATAAAGAAAACTACCTATACCTGTCCTAGCTGGTGAACTCAGGAGAGTCATTTAGGTTCTCAAATATTGCTATTATCTCTTTATGTTAGGATAAAAATACCTACCTGAAGGGGCTATTGTGAAGATTAAGTTAAATGAGATTATGTGTATGACACATAATAAGTACTCACCTTACAACAATGAAGATGAGAATGTTGGCGATAATAACACCACTTGTGGTGCTCTAGATGCCAACTGAGATAGGCATGCTAATCAAAGTCCACTGCTGAGGGCCAAAGAAAGTGTTTAGTTACAATGACTTGTCATTGATAAAAACTGGGATCATAGTAATCCAGTGGAGTTGTGAAGACTAAATAAAACCAGGCATGTGAAAAATCTTTAGCAAATTTGGCACAGTTTGTCATTTTTATTAATATTATTTAACTTTGGAGTTTGCATACTGATTTTTAAATTTTTTCTCCTACATAACTTGTGGAGACTCCTGAAGATAGGCAACTACAATGTGAAAGTCACCTGTGGAGTATTTATCACTCAAAATATAGTTAATATTCAGAAACCCTTGACTGATGCAAAATCAGAAAAGCTTCTATATTCACTCTACTTCAATGTATGTCTTACTCATGCTGCAACTAAACTTGTAAATTACATTTTGCAACAAACACTAACTTAGAGCAAAAGTGCTCAGGAGAATGCTAGTTATTTGTCATATGACTCAGGTATAATCATAGAGAAAGCTGTCACAGAAGCCTGATAACATGTCTGTCTTTGAATCTGTAATTTAGATCAGTTGCTGAGAAGGAACCCATGAAAAGATCTTCACAATGACTTTGTTGTTGTTGTTGTTGTTAGGTGCCGTCGAGTCAGTATCCAACTCATAGCGATCCTCTGTACAACAGGGGAAACACTATTGTCAGTGCTTCTCTGCTGTGCATAGGGTTTTCAATGGCAGATTGATTTTTGGGAGGGGGTTGCCAGGTCCTTCTCCCAACACACAATGACTTTAAGGAAAACTCTAAATATTGTTCCAATGATGAAATCTGGGTGAGCCTGTGCACTAAATAACATTACTCTAGAGATTCTAGGAAATACTGTCTAGTATCTGTCACTCAAAGTCACACTAAAAAAGGGGGCCATTTTGAGAAAAAGGACTAATTCTGCTATCTTAGTCCATTTTCTGTTGCTATAAAATAATCTGAGCCTGGATAATTTCTAAAAAATAGAGGTTTACTTAACTCACAGTTCTGGAGGCTGGGGAGTCCAAGAACATGGTCCTGATATGTGGTGAGGGCCTTCTCCCTGAAGCATAGCATGGAGAAGGGCATCACATTATGAGACAAGCTTATCAGAGAGTTCACTTTCATAACAAAGCCACCTGTATAATAACCTGTTAATAAATGAATGTATTAGCCAGGCACAGTGGTGCATGCCTGTAATCCCAACAGCTTGGGAGGTGGAGGCAGGAGGATTGCAAGCTCGAGACCAGAAGAAGTCTGTATAATTTAGCGAGACCCTGTCTCAAAAAAGTAAAAAAAAAATGGGCTGAGGGTGCAGCTCAGTGGTCCAGCACTTGCAAAGCACGCAAGCACGAGGCTCTGGGTTCAACCCTCAGTACCACAAAAATAATAAATAAATAAATAAATAAATAGATAGATAAATAAATAAATGGATTAATATATTCATGAAGTCAGAGACCTTATGACCCAATTCCAACTCAAATGCTGCTACATTGGGCTCTAAGATTTTAATATGTGAAATTGTTAGGGGGCCACATTCAAACCATAGATGTTATTGTCTTAAGTCTCTGCACATGAGAAGGATTTAACAATGTATCCGAACTTACAGCACTAGTTAGGACAATCATCTTAGCACCCCCTCCATTTCTAACACTTGAATACATTGTTAATAGCTTTTGATTGTTATTTATCTCTGGATCACAGTTTATGCATTATATTTACTCCATCTCAGATATAGCCCCTTTAAAAACACAATTCTTGCATAGTATTTAAATATGTCTATTAATTGAATAGTTATGAACTGATGATGACGTGCTATGTACTATATTAGACCTTAGGAAGGTACTGACATGAATACTGTCCTATTCATGCTCTCAAGCAGCTCATTGCAGACAAACATAGTTATGCAATACACATAGTAAAATATTACATGAGCATCCCATTATAAAGGGATAAACTTCTAAGAAATTCCAAAGCTTAAAGCCATGAACTTTACATAGGGAAGTTTCCTGGATGCTTTTCCATATCTTTGAACTTAATGTGAAGAATTAATAGTAATATGTCAGGAGAATATGACATTCCAAGCATTGGAAACAAGATCTAGGGTGTTTGGGGTTATATAATTGGCTGTGTATTGGAGAAATTTAATAAGGCTGAAGAGCAGAATGTATACAGGAAGATGACTAACAGCTGAGTCTGGGGAGGTGGGCATGTATTAAGCTCTGAAGAGTTGTGAATACTATCTGGGATTTGGAATATACACTTTTTCTTTTTTGTGGTACTGGGGGCAGGGGCATTGATCTCAGAGCCTTGTGCCTACTTTGCAAGTGCTTGACTACTGATGTGCACACCCAGCATCCCTCATTTTTTAACTGGTTACCTTCAGACAAGATCTCTTTAAGTTATACAGGCTGCCTCTGGCCTCAAACTTAGAATCCTCCAGTCTCTGCCTCCCAAGCCCCTGAGATTACAGGCATGTGCCACCCTGCCTTGCTAGACTATGCATGATTTTCTATGGGGTAGGGATAGGGAGGATAGGCTAGAAAAGGAAGACACTGCTATATAGTGGACCTATGATCATGATCTAGATGACCTATGATAGAGTCTGTAGTAGGAAAAAGAAAGGACTTGAGAAATGTACAACACAGGTATCATCTGGAGACTTTCTTGCCTTAGGGTTTGATTAAAACAAAGTGCTTCCACAACTGACCTCCAGTTTTGCCAAATCCTGCCCTAAGACCTTACCCAAATCCCTGATATGAAGGGATTAAGAAAGATCTTGCATTTTTTGGACCTTTCTACTTAGTTCATAGCCATGACCAAGTTTTTCTCAGAAGCAAGTGTTCATAGATTTAATAAGCCTAATTCAAGGTTTTTTTTAAAAGAAAGTATTATCACTTAGTATCCACGGTTAACTACTAGATTAATTCTTCTTTTCTCTTTTTTACCTTTTACTGCTTACCATTCCTTCTTTTAGATTATCCAGTAAGTGACACAAAAACAGTAAGAGTTAAGTTGTTAGTGTTAGGTAAGGAGCTGAAAACTTGTAAACTCAACGGACCTTTATTGGAAGAAACTGCTGTTTCTAGCAAAGGAGAGAGCAGCTGCTGGAGGAGGAAGGGGCAAGGTTTTTATGGGCTTTAGGTGGGGGGGAGGGGTGACTGATGTGCCACATCAGGATAGGTAGGAAGCAGGTGAGGGAAGGTTTCTGATAGGCTGGAAGAGTCAAATCAAGTTTTGGTGGGTTTTTGAGGACTGGAGGATAGTGGGTAGAAGAAGGCACCACCTTATAGGGAGGAGCCATTTTGTAACAGGTCCTGCCGAACAGAAACAAAAGTGAGGGGGGTGAGTGACATCCCACTACCTGCCAGGAGGCCAAGGACCCAGGTCTCCAAGGTAACCAGGATGCAGTACCTACCCTCTGTGAGTGCAAAGCCCAGCCATAGGGCCCACACAGAGACCCTCCCTCTGGGAGGCACCTGAGACTCCAGCCCAGTGCACACCTAGGGCTCTGCAGGGCACGGGGTGGTTTTCTTGGAGGGGAGGAGCAGCCCCGTGGCCGCCTAACAGTGCCATCAAGTCGAGTCTAGCTCATAGGGACCCTCATGGGGTTTTCAGTGGCTGATTTCTTTAGGAGTGGATTGCCACATCCTTCTCCCATTTTTGCAGTGCTGGGGATTGAACTTGGATCCTCAGAGAGTGCAGTGAGGCACTGTACCAACTGAGCTAAATCCCAGGCCTATAAGAGTTAAATGTTGTTGTTAGGTGCTGTCAACTTGGTGTCCGACTCATAGTGACCCTGTGTACAACAGCCAAAACACTATTGTCATGCTTCTCTGCTATTCATAGGGTTTTCAATGGCTGATTGTATTTTTAGGGGGAGTGGGTTGCCCAGTCCTTCTCCCATGCCTACAGCACCTGGTGTTCCCAGGTGGTCTCCCATCCAAGTACTAACTGGCCCAACACTGGTTAGCCTCTGAGATCTGATGGGATCAGATGTCAGAGGGGTAAGGCTGCAGGCAAGAGTTAAACAGATTATTACAAATGAAAAACATTGCCAAGGAAAGAGCCACTGCACTGTGAGAAGAGCTGAGAAAAGTTCCTGTGGGGATGTTTCAGTTAAAATTTGAAGGGCAAGTAGGGACCCAGGTAAAGGTGGGAGACCTGGAGTAGGAAGCCCTGGGGTGGGAGGTGCCTGCTGAAATTGAAGAAACAAGGACAGAACTAAAGTCCACTTGTAAGGTGCCAAATCCCAAATCAAGATGTTTAGTAAATAAGGACCTTAGTGTTCTCAGCTTGGCAGTTGTCATTGAAAAGGTGAGCATCAGTCTTATCCTTCAAGATTCCTTAGACTTCTTAAAGGAAATATATTCTTTCCTGAGGAAGGGCTGGCTTGGATAGATACTCCAAATTAAAAGAACAGTTAGCAACAAAAATTTACCATGCACCCATTATGTGGTGAGCCTACCACTGCAGGGGATTATATGAATGAGAAAGATAGACACAAATCCCTGCGTTCAGAGAATTTACGTTACTTAGGAAACAAAAAAGTGAGTGTGATGGTTTGGATCTTAAATATCTCCCCAAAACTCAGATGCTAAAGGACTAGTTGCCTGCCCATGGCACTACTGGGAGTGGCAGAAATCTTAGGAGACGGGGCTTAGTTATGTCATTGTGCCTTCCAAGGACATATTGGGACTCTAGTCCATCTCTCTATTTTTTGGCCTCTCAAGTGCCATGAGGTGAGCAGCTTTGATCTACTATGTCTCTTCACCATGATGTTTTCCTGGCCATGGCTCCAGAACAATGGAACTATTATAAACTTTTCTTCCTCTTAAATTGACATTTTCCAAGTATTTTGTCACAGTGATGGAAATCTTATCAATACAGTAAATTAGATAAATAAATAAAATGCATAATTTGCTAGATAGCAATAATTGGAATGAGAAGAGATGCAGCAAAAAGGGTATAAAGTTTCAGGTTTTTGTGTGTTGTTAAGTGCCTTCGATTCAGATCTGACTCACAGCAACCCTATGTGCAACAGATTGAAACATTACCTGACACTGTGCCATGCACATGATCTTTTTATGTTTGCCCCCATTGTTGCAGCCCTATGTTTCTTCTCATTTTAATTCATGCCACATGAGCAAAAGAAGGTCACAGGAGATTTAATTCATTTCCATCATTAAGGTCAATTCTACTTGGAGAAGGCAACTCTTCTCCAGTTATTTATTGAATGCCTTCCATCCTGCAGGGCTCATTTTCCAGCATTATATTTGACAGTGCTCCTCAGCTATTCATAGAGTTTTCACAGGCTATTTCAGGAGTGGTCTGTTGGGTCCTTCTCCCTAGTCTGTGTTAGTCTGGAAGCCCAGCTGAAACCTGTCCACCATGGATGGCCCTGCTGTTATCTGAAATACCAATGGCATAGCTTTCAGCATCTCAGCAACATGCAAGCCCTTAAAGCTTGACAAGATGACAGACACATGGGGAAAAGCTTCAGGTAAGGTACTAATATTTCACAGGATAATCAGAAGAAGATAACTGCTGCAAAGGTGACTTTTGAGTAAAAACTTAAGACAACTGTTGGAGCCATTTAGCTACTTGGTTGTTCTAGTAGAAAGCATTTTAAGGAAGAATGAAGGGAACAGGTGTTGAAGAGTACCTGTGCTACTGGAGAAAGGGAAAAGAACAGAGTGAAGAGTGAAAGGGTGAGGAAACAGGTGTGAGGGCTGGCCGCCCTCTGCCCACAAGTGTCTCCTTTTGGTGGAAAAAACTGCGGCTCACTTCTGAGAAAGACGAAAATCTGCTAGAAGATTTTGCATTGAGGAAAGACCTGAACTGAATTTCATTTCAAAGAGATCACCCTTTTTTACCTCTTTCTCAAGGGCTACTGCTGAACCCTGTGTAATTAAGAAGCATCTCTTAAACACACTACAGTAGAAACTGGCACCTCCTCCATCTGAACTAAGAACAGCAGATGCCTTTTTACTAAAGAAGGAGGAAAAACAATCTCTGGAGAGCACCTGGCTAAATCACAAATTAAGCAAGATGACTGCTCAACTTCTTCTGGCAGGAGGTTCTGGGGAATACCAGAGAGACCATTATTTTCAGTAAGCTCCTTTCCCAAGGATTAATTTTGGAGCTGACCATTAAGGACTCCATATTTAACTTTACCTGACTCTCGTCTTTCTTTCTGGACAGTTACCCTCTCTAGCCTGTCCAGTGTGTAATGTCAGGAACTGCATGTGGGCAAACTAATATATAAACAAAAATAATCCATTTTTAAAACATCTTGTGATGAGGCAATTAAGATCAGATTTGTATCATGTGGCCCACTCCAGGTTGTGGTCCACCTGCACCTGCTTTGAGAAGGCCTCCTCTGGTCTGGGAACACCCACCAGGTCCCCTATATAAGTTGCTCCAAAATCAGGTTTCCTGCAAGATGGACCTTGGACAAGAGTCCTCCATTTATTTTTTTATTTTTAAATTTTTGTTGTTGTTCAGCTGGCTTTTCTTATAAAGTTGTCTTCCTTGCCTCAGCACCTTGTCTGTCAACTCACCAATATTTGGCCTGTTGTATAATGAGCAGCCAGACTTGGGTCCAGTAACAATTTCACTGTCTCACAAAAGAATGTGTGGAATAAATGAAAACTTAAAAGAGTGAAGGAAGATAAGTCATGTGTGTGGAGCAGGTTTGCCCAAATCTGTAATTAGGAAGCTGAGCTAGATGAAATGAAGATCCTGGTTTTCCCTCAGTTATCAGTCCTTTCAAATTTTTGGCATTTTGACCTGGAGGCATCTTGCAGGTAAGTACTTGCATAGTTGTTTCTCTGATTGTGCTTCAGCAGTGAATGTTGTTAGGTGTTGTTAGTCTGGTTGGTCTCATAAAGATCTTATGTACAATAGAGTGAAACACTCCCAGACACAGTGCCATGCCTGGCACTATGTCAGTTCTCTGCTGTTTATAGGGGTTTCAGGTTTTCAATGGCTGACTGTTCGGGGATTGTTTTGGGAATGGGCAGCCAGGTCTTTCTCCCATTTTTTTGGTGCTGAGGATAAAACCCAGTGCTTCAGACAGTGCAGAGCAGCACTCTACCAACTGAGCTAAACCTCAGCCTTCAGCAGTGAATAGTAGACTAATTCCAGAAATCATTAACGTTGATCATTCCCTCCTAAACTCTGTTTTACCTAAAGCAATGCTTCCTTTGCTTCTGATATGGTGAACCAGGAAATCTTCCTGATGGGGCACTTACAGTGATGGAAAATTGGCAGAAAGTAGTATAATAAAGGGAAAGGTCTGGATCAGAATTCTATGTCAGTGTCCCATCTAGGTAGAAGTCTGGAAGGCTAGAGAACATTATGCGTTGGCTCACCATCTTGCCAAAGTAAAAGATACCCTTGCAGTTGTGTTTGGGGATCTTAAATCATTTTAGGAAAATCCATTGCAGGCGATTTTCCTGCTGGGCTTCCACTCTGTCAGGTAGAAAGTCTCAAATTTTTGTCTAGGTTTCATCATATTTTGGATATAACTGAAAGACAAAATTTGAAAACCAAAGTGAGATTGAAACTTCAGCATAGGGAATAGTCTTCTGAATTATGTATTATATAATGAAGTGCACTCTTGCTGTAATTAAAGTTCCTTAATTCACAGATATGTGTCACTTTTCACGTCATTGAACACTCAAGAGCCTCTAAATGAACTAAAACTAGAAGGTTGTGATTTTCCTTACAAATGAATTTTCCACTGGCCTTTATGGAAAAACAGGTCTGACAAGGCATCTGAAGGACTCTTGTGAATGTTAAAACCTGCTTTCTGTTGATAAAGGAATTTTAGAAATCATACTAAGCATATTATAGGGCTGAAAAAAGGAAAGCTAGAGTATTAAATTAATGCCTAATAAAAATTACCTGCTAATTCAGTTCATAAAAATCATGACCCACATATTATGAGATAACATTTTAATCACCAAAAAGTGAATTAGATAACTAAAGTTTTAATCATTCATCAGTCATATAAAACATTGACATATTAATTCCACTATCAAAATGTATGATTCAAAATCACTATTTAATGTTTGTTTTACTTGTATGGTCTGTAAATTAGTTTTGTTTGCCTTTTTAGTTACTGATTGTTCTTACATCAACATGATTGATTTAAAACCACTGTGAAGAATAAGGTAGTTTCATGATAAAAATGAAGGTAAAATAGATAAGAAAAAGTAATCTATCCCAAACAGGTAATTATATTTTCAAACTTGATAATCCTCAAAAAGTGATCACTGTGAGATTTAATAAAGATTTAGGACCCCAAAGTTCCAATGGTTTCTTACCCAACTCTAAATTTTGCCGTGATGGTCTTCACAATTTCTTAATTGTCAAGAAGAAGAGTATTATTACTACCTTCCACTGAGTTGTTTCTGTGTATGAGTATAGAAAAAATTTTAAAAGCACATATTTTTCTAGTAAATCTTTTTTGAGGATATACTATATGCTAGATGTTGAATGGTGCTAAAGCATAAGGTAAATATGACCCAGTCATTGCCCCAATGAGCTCACCCATCTTTTAGAGAAATTAAAAAGAAGCAATTGCAGCATGAGAGAGAAGACAATAAGGGAGGAGGGACTAGTGCCACCTGGCCTAATGGAGGAATTCAAGAAGAACTTCAAGAAGGAGCTTACAGATGCCTTCAGGTGAATCTTTAAGGACAACTGAGAATTCATCAGGCAATATAGGTACAGAAGGGTCAAGAAAAGGCAATTGGTGTACATATAAGAAAGATCCTGTTAAAACAGAGAATTGGGCTTTATAGCAGAAGAAAACATCAAAAACCATAAAGTTTACATTCTCTAAATCATAGATGCTGATACTTGAGGGTCTGAAAGAGGCAATGTAATTTTCTATACTTCCTTTCTCCTCTTTCTCTTGGACAACTTCTATTTACTCTTCTAGTCTCAATTCAAATTTCACTTTGCTCCTAGAAACATTCCAGGATACCTCTCAGCTAAGTAGCACTGGGTACCTCTGTCTTTCCTCTCTCATAGACATGTGCCCTGCACAGTAATTTATTCTTGGTGTCTGACTTCCTGCTATTCTAAATGTTTGGTGAGGGCAGAAATACTGTTCACCATGGCCTCTCTGCTTACAGATATTTGTTTAATTAATTAATAAAAACCACACACTAGTATCCTTTGTCTCAGCCTTCATGCTGAAAATTCCTTCAGTCCTACTTTTTAGTTTATTATTGAAATAAAATATCCAGAAAATTGAATTAAGTCACTCCTAGGTACAATTATGCTTTTAAACATACCACAAAGTACCTGTTATCATAACTTAAATAGTGGGAGTAATATGCATCATTTTCATGTGATTCTACATAAGGCAATTTTCCTTAGTAGAATGGAAGTCATAATTCTAATGGCTAAAAGAAGAGCTATTTTATGATAGATTATCCAGGTGCCTTTCTATCCCTAATGCCTATAGATCTATGGCACACTGAAATATAATTTTTTTGTGAATCATTTCTTAAAATAATTCATGTGGGTGGCAAAAATAAGGAAGAGCGTAAAAAGGTAAACATGGGTTTCTGATGCTATGTAAACTGGAAAATTTATCTATGGCCTTTTGGGGACTTAGGTGAATAAAACAAGTTTTCTGAAAGATAATTTGAGTCAGTTAATAAAAGTTTTATTGAAAATAAAAGTAATCCATAGTATTTTATTTCCTGTAATAGAAATGTAATCCTTCAAATAGATATTTAAATAAAATCTAATTTATGATGGTACTAGAACAATTTTCTTTTTGTAGTACTGGGGGGTTGAACCTAGGGCCTCATACATACTAGGCAAATGATCTACTACTGAACCTCACACCAAGTGCCTTTTTATTTTTTATCTTGATGTGGGGTCTTGCTGAGTTGTGCAACCTGCCTCTGGCCTTGAGCTCCAGATCCTCCTGCCTCAGCCTCCTGAGTCACTGGGATAATAGATAATCTCATCTAGTTTAGAACAATTTTCTTTTAGTAAAATAGATAAGTTCATCTTTTCTTGTTGCCCCTAGAAGATGAATACCCCTTTATGCTCTATCCTTCACCCTTGGGGTAAAGTCTTTGTTTCTGTTAGGGCAGCCTCAGTCTTTGAATCTTTTTCATGACACCTCTGAGGCAGCATGTTCAAAACTGAATTTAAACTTTTTTTTTTTTTTTTTGCTTAAAAGTTCTCCCTTTCCAAAATAGTTTCGCTTATTGGCATTTGAACTTCTGTAAAAGAAATAATTGCCTGCAGCTGTAGCCTGTGGCATCTGATCCCGTCAGATCTTAGAATCTTAGCAGAGTTGGGCTTTGTTAGTACTTGGATGGGAGACTGCCTGGGAACACCAGATCCTGTTGGCTTGGGAGAAGATCCCACAGCCCACTTGCAAAAGTCAACCCACCATTGAAAGCCCTATGAAGAGCAGAGATGCGCTGACAATGGTGTTTCACCTGTTGTATTATCAAGCCTTATTGTTTCCTCTCCTAAACTATTTCTTGACCAGTTCTTCCCATTGTTGTCTCTACCACTATTTAAGAACCTTAGCTACCAACATTCTAAACAATTCAAACCTTCTATGGTGTGCCTTCCTATCCTGTATGCAAATGTCAAATCAGTCTTTCAAAACTGAAGTTCTGATCACTTCATTTATACTTGCTTTTCCTTGCATGATGAACACAATTAAATCTCAATATCATCCTCAAGGATTTTTATGAACTGACCAGAAACAATTTGCCACAGCATCTATGACTCCCAGCTCTCATGGCACAACACTGGACAAACTTATTCATCCACTATTCTCAAACTCAACCTGGCCCTGCTACCAAGTACTTGCTAACTTAGCTCTTCTGACCTCTCAGACTACTGTTGTCTTTAATATGTTTCTCTGATGTATCTTTTTTTGGCTACTACTAAGCCAACCAGTGCCTGCAGCCATAGCCCTGTGGCATCCGATCCCGTCAGATTTCAGAAGCTAAGCAGGGTCCGGCCTGGTTAGTACCTGGATGGGAGACCACCTGGGAACACCAGAAGCTGTAGGCTTGGAAGAAGGACCTGGCAACCTCCTCCCAAAAATCAATCTGCCGTTGAAAACCCTATGAACAGCAGAGAAGCACTGACAATAGTGTTTCCCCTGTTGTACAGAGGGTCGCTATGAGTCGGATACTGGCTTGACGGCACCTAACAACAACAACAACAACAAGCCAATCAGTAATAACAGCTATGAAATATCAGATGTTTGTCACACTGAGAAGATATTTTTGATAGAAATTTTTAAAATTCTCACAATAATAATGTAAATTGGATACAACTTTGCTGTATTGGTTAGTTTTGCATTGCTGTGACCTGACTGAAACAACTTAAGGAAGGAAAGGTTTGTTTGGCTCCTGGTTTCAGAAGGTCAGTCCGTGTTGGTGGGCAAGGCATGGTAGAATAAGTGGTAGTAGCCCATCAGAGGGAAGCTCTTCTTATTTCTGTGGACCACCAAGCAGAGCTCTTACTGGGACTAGAGGCTTAGTATAACCTTCAGAGGCCAAACTAGTGATCTACTTCCATCAGGTAGGACTCATCTCACAAAGTTTCCACATCCTCCCCAATAGCATCATCAGCTAGGGATCAAGCTTTCAAACATAATCCTGTGGGGGACATTTTATATTCAAACTATAACATTCGCTAATTTTATAGTGAATGTAGTCAATTGGCAAACATTTTCTCATTGCTTAGTACAGGGCAGTCACAATGCTAGATAGTAAGAATGGAAAACTTTTGCAATCATGGTTATTTGCCTTGAAATCAGATTTAAGAGATTGAATGACTTGGCTAAAATCAGTAAGTGGCAGAATTGGAACTTAAAATAAGGTTTCTCTGGATTCAAATTTTGTGACCATTAACTTACAAGAGTAGAAAAGGGTAGGGCTATACATGGAAGAGCTTTTTCTAGCTTCTTCACATTTCCCTGTTTGCTTCCCTGACTCTCCATGTGATTCTGATACATTGAGCTGTGTGTATGTGTGTAATGGGGGTCACTAGTGGTTGGGAGATAATTTGGGTGATTTGTTGTTGTTGTTAGGTGCCATCAAGTCGGTATCTGACTCATAGCAACCCTCATAGGGTTTTCAATGGCTGAGTGCTTCGGGATTGCCTTGGGAGTGGATTGCCAAGCCCTTCTCCCATTTTTGTGGTGCTGGGAATTAAACTTGGGACCTCAGAGACTGCAGTGCAGCGCTCTACCAACTGAGCTAAATCCCAGCCCAACTGGGGTGATTAGGAGAGTTATAAAAGCTTCTCAGATTTTTTCAAATCCCTTTTCCTCCTAGTTGACAAGATATACATATATATATATATATATATATATATATATATATATATATATATATGGAGAGAGAGAGAGAAAAGCTCCTACATTATTTTCTATGTAATTGGTTCATATATTCAGCACATACTACCTTGATTATAAGTTTTGTTTTGTTTTGCTTTTTGCTTCTCTAGGAGGAAAGAAAGGCTCACTGATTGACTGAGTACCAAATTTTGCTGCACCCTTTATGAATGTTTTCTCTTCATTCTCCTAGGAATCACTGCAGAAAGACATTTTTATCTGATTTTACACATAAAAACCCAGAGACCCAGCTGGCAACAGGTAGAGATGGAATGCGTAGAAAGGGTTTAAATTCCCAGAGTCCTTTCCTTTACACCACCCCACTTTCCTGTCTATATTAGAATGTAGGCTACTTAAAGGCAGAGCCCACATTTTTTCCTCTTATCCTCTACAGCATTTAATACAATGCCTTACACAGAATATGCTCTCCACATATATTTGTCTAAGGAATGAAGAACCAAAGCAGACCCAGTAACACTTCTTTGTTCAGGGAAATCAAATGAGCATCAATGCATAAAGCCCTTGAAGAATAAATAAGCCATCTGAAATTATAATGTCAGAAACATTATTACATTTCACAGTTTTTCACAATTTGCACATTCCTATTGATCCATGAAATAATTTAATTACATAGATTATTGCATTACGATATAGTTTGGTATTGCCATTTTCCCAAGCATGTTTTTGGAGGAAGATAAATTCTTTCTCTGAAAGGAAATATATTACTGAAGAACCTAAATAAAGATGAAAGGACTCATAGTCAACTTTTCCATGCCCAAGATAGTACCAGCAAGTACCCTCCAGCATCTTTTAATGATTTTGTGTGGAGTGGTTTAAAATATTCCAAGTGAAGGAGCTTCCATCCAGTCTCAGGAACACTATGACAAAATTGAGATACTTCAGTGGAAAACTGTTCTGGCTAATTTCTGCATTTCTTGAGGAATATATTCTAACAGTTGTCCTCAGAACTTATAGAGAATTAAGAACCTTAAAATGTCTTTTATCTTTCTAATATATTTCATATTTACCTTTTAAAATATAAATAGTAAAATAAAACTAGTCTTTCCTATTCATTTTAAGTAATTCTTTACCATTATTGAAGTTTGGTCTTTTTAGACACATATAGTTCCAATATGCTTTAATTATAAAAATATACCTTTGTGTAGTTTTTTAGTATATTAAAAGCATTTTCAAGTTTATTTTTATCTTCATTAGGAGGTTATAGAGCTGTATGCTGGACTTTGTGGTTTCAAGTCACAGAATCATGAACAATTACTTCAGCTAACAGGAGTCGTAAGGACCAGTAGGTAAAAAACGAACAGGAAACCGTCTTCTCTTGTAGGCAGAAGTCATGGAGAACTTAGATTTCAATATTTGCACAGTCTATTTAACCCAACTTTGATAGTATATGTAAAGGAGATTTGTTTTTTTCTTTGTAGTTGTATTGGGAGCAGGTGTGTGGACACTGACCATAATTATTCTTGTCTCAGTGTCTCTTGGCCTCTCAATTTATTTCCTTCCCTTCTGTGGACTTCCTGGTTCTTACTGACTTATGAACTCTACAGATTCATGGCTTTTGCTGACTAGTGTCTCTCTGTGTTTCTTTAGGCTTTGTTATGTTTTGGAGCCTGTGTGTTTCTGTGTCCAAGTGTGTCAGATCATACTATTTGTGTTGATTTCATGTCAGGTACAAATCCCTGACAGAGATCCAAAGATAAAGACACAGTTTTCTGCTTCTTGTGCAGGATGGGGCTGGACATGAGTCAACCACGCAGAGCATTGCACCCTTCTTCTCTAAGTAGAGTCTAGTATCATATTTTCAATCTGATAAATGTGAAAATGAAATCTCAGAAAAGTTACCTGATTTTTTCATGTCTGCAAGCAGATTCAGATTCGGAGCATTGTTTTTCTGAATCTTGTATTCAATGATCATACAACTACTTAGCAAAGCTATACTAGGTATACTTGATTGGTCTTACTTAATTTCTTAAGTTCTCCCAATATGTTATTCATCTTTCTGATCTTCAATGTCTTTATTTGTAAAATTAGAGCCTCACATGGTGGTTGTGAGATTAAATGAGTTGATGTATATAAAGCCATTAACACAGTGCTACAGGGCCAATAATTTATAACTATTGTTATTAGTCTCTGTAGTTTCAGAATTATTTGTATCTTATAATTCACTTTTGGGGGAAAATTTTGTGTGTACCTCTCTCTCTCTCCTTTTTATTTTCTCAATGAGTTTCCATTATGGTTTGAAATGAAATGTCCCTCACTGTTGAACCCTTGGGCCCCAGCTGGTGGTATTGTGTGACGTGGCAGCTGGAAGAAATAGGCAACTGAAAACATGCCTTTAAAGTTTGTTGCTGATCCTCAACCCCTTCCCTTTGCTCAGCTGCTTCTCTGCCATGAGGTGAGTGGCCTGTGCCACGTGCTCCTGCTGCCATGATTTTCTCCCTCACCATGGGCCCATAATCAGTGGAACCAAACACCATTGACCGGAACTCCTGAAACCATGGGACAAAATAAATCGTTCCTCCCTTAAGTTCTGCCTGCAGCTGTAGCCCTGTGGCATCTGATCCTGTCAGATCTCGGAAGCTAAGCAGGGCCCAGAGTCGGCAAGTGTTTCGATCTGCTGTACATAGGGTCGCTATGAGTCGGACTCGACTCGACGGCACCTAACAACTAACAACCCTTAAGTTGTTTATATCAGGTATTTAGTCACTGTGACCCACAGTGAATACTTTCCTTTTTAAAAATATTCTTCAGTTTCTGGAAGTGTCTTTAAATTGTTAGCTGTGATGATAAGGAAGAAATTGAGGATGCTGATGATAAAGTTGATAATAATAATCAGCTAAGTACTATACTTCCATTATGTCACTGAATTTTTATTACATCCTTTTAAGGTGTGTTCTATTATTGTCTTCATTTACAGATAAAGAAACTGAAGCTCAGGGAGATTAAGTTACAAAGTATTACAGGACTGAGGTTTGTTGTCCAGAGGTTGTAATTAGGATACTTGCTGAGATATTTACTATTTTCCTTTATTATTTGATAACAAAATCTATTCATCAGTAAGCATAGGGTCCAAAATCATCTAGTCACTGTATCAGTGATTATTCTACAAGGTGTCTACCTAACCTATGCCTAGCCAACAAATCCAATTAATACCTATCTACCTCTCTGTCTCTCTATCCTCTTTTGGTTGTTATTTTGATTATTATTATTACTATTTTGTGTGTGCAGACCTAGAAGACAAACTCCTGACTGTAACTGGTGCTAAATTTCAAATTCATTCATTCATTCATTCATTTATATTCATCTACTTATTCATTTGTCATCATGTTTTGACTTCTGTTAACCAAAATATAAAAATGAATAGGACACAGTCCTTGCCCTCTTGAAACTCACAGTCCAGTCATGGAGAAAGAGAACTATAGTATGTCCTACTACTCCCACAGGAAACATAGGACTATGGTAGCAAAAAGGAATAAGTGATTTTACTGAAAATTAAAACACTGTGTCAAGAAAAATCCTTGTAAGTACAATACGAAAAATAAAATACATCAATGTAAACAAATTCATAAATTTAACTCTACCATAGTAAAAAAACAAAAAGTAAGCAAACAATATTCTAAAATTGTTTGCCTCACAAGAACTTATATACATGATATATGAGAGACTCTTACACATTGATAAGAAATTAATGATAAACTGGACCAACAACTACTTTGTTGTTGTTGTTAGGTGCCGTCAAGTTGGATCCAACTCATAGTGACCTTGTGTATAATACAATGAAACACTCTCTGCTACTCATAGGGTTTTTTGATGGTTGAGTGTTTCAGGATTGTTTTTGGAGTGGGCTGCCAGGTCCTTCTCATGCAGTGCTAGGGATTGAACCCAGGGCTTCAGGGCGTGTAGAGCAAGCACACTACCAACTGAACTAAACCTCAGCCCAAATGACTACATAAGGCTTTTGAAAAGAAAAAGGAAATACAAATGCTAACAAATAGGAAGAAGGAAATATTGCCACATATAATGGAAAAAAAAATACAAATCAAGACAAGAGTAAGTAATTTTCAAGTATTAAGTTGGCAAATTAAAAAGATTAGTAATATTGATTCTCTTATGGTGACAATACAAGTCTAAAATAGAAAGTTTCATATATGGGATACTGGTTCAAGCTTTTTGGATATCAAAATTAAAGATATAATTCAACAAATTTATATATTTAACTCAGCATATATTTAAATGCAAAGATAATCATTACAATTTATATGTAATAGTATAACACTGGAACCAACTAAAATATCTATTAGCACAGAACTAATGTGAGGTACCTCCATGAGTCTGTCAGCTTGTTGTTCTGGGGGGGCTTAGGTATTGCTATGATGCTGAAAGATATACCACGGATATTTTGGATACCAGCATGGCCACCCATGGTGGGCAGGTTTCAGCTGAGCTTCCAGACTAAGACAGACTTGGGAGAAAGACCTGGAAGTGCACTTCTAAAACAATTAGCCATTGAAAACCCTATGAATAACAGATAAGCACTGTCAAATAGAGTGCAGGAAAATGAGCCTCCCATGTTGGAAGGCATTCAAAAGATGACTGGGAAAAAGTTGTCTCCTCAAAGAAGAGTAGACTTTAATGATGGGAATGAAGTAAAGTCCCAAAATGAGGAGAGGCATGGTGATTGCAACAATGGGATCAAATATAAAAAAGATTGTGTGCATGGCACAGTGTTGGGTAGTATTTTGTTCTGTTGTACATATGGTCACTAGGAGTCGAACTTGAGGGCACCTAACAACAACAATGCTATGTAAAAGATATATACATATATGTGTGTATATATATATATATATATGCATAAGTATACATGAGAATATTTGCACAGATAGAATATGTACCAAACTGTTGTTAGTTCCCATCTCTGAGGAATAGTTAGGGAAATAAACAGGATGAAAAATCTTAAGTTTTACTTAGATACATCTATATAGTTTTGTTCACTTTATAAAAGAGTTTGATTTAATCATATACTAAAAATATTACAAAATGAAAAGAAAAATATTTAAGAAAGGAAACATGCCAGGTGTCCTGGAGCACAACTACAATTCCAGCAACTCAAGTGGCTGAAGCAAAAGAATGGTGAGTTTGAGGCTAGAGGTGGCCTGTACAATTTAGTGAGACCTAGTCTCAAAACGAAAAATGAAAAAGGGGCTGGAGCTGCAGCTCAGTGGTAGACTCTTGCCTAGCATACACCAGGCCCAGGGTTCAACCTCACAGTACTTCAAAAACAAACAAAACATTCTGCCTTTCCTATGAATATCATATCATATACTTTAGCTTTATACCCAGTAAATAGCAAAATCATTAAGTGAAAAGTAAGGTATGTCTCAGGGCTGGGATTTAGCTCAGTTGGTAGAGCGCTGCACTGCAGTCTCTGAGGTCCTGAGTTCAATTCCCAGCACCACAAAAATGGGAGAAGGGCCTGGCAATCCACTCCCAAGGCAATCCTGAAAACAGTCAGACATTGAAAACCCTATGAGGGCTGCTATGAGTCAGTATGACTCCAAGGCACCTAACAAGAGCAAGGGAGTTGATGACAAGGAACCAGAAATAACCCAGAAAACAGAGGAGGCATTGAAGAAAATAATCACCTTCTATCTCAGTGCTTTGAAATTCAACATAATGTCATTGGTCCCTTATTTCTTTAGCACTTGCAAATTGTTTATTGTTTTGATGTGTGTATTTTTTTCCTAGAATTTCCCACTTGACTTTATAATTTAAATAGAAAACTGTCATCATTTTTATGAATTCCACATGGAAGTTCTGTTTTGATTTTTGATGCTATGTCACAGGATATGTGGGGTTACAGAAAACAAAACAAAAACATTTTATCATGTCCTCTAGTTGTTCTCTCCCTCAGTCTTCTATAGCACAGTCCCTATCATTTATTGTAATCCATGGCACCTAACAACAAAACAACAATTTTTAAATGATTCAAAATGATGGAGTTCTTTTTTTCTCTTGTGGGACCAAAGTATTAGATAATACATCTAATTTTATGGAAATGCTTGTAAGGTCCAGGTAAAATACACTGGTCTCTAATTATAATTTCTTACTTCGTTTTCCTTTCCTTGTGATATTTGTAACTTTACTGACAATATGTTTTTTGTATTTAGATATCTTAAAATGGATATTTCAGTTTTCATCTGCTTGCATCATTTCTTGATAACATTCTTTGTTAATTGGAACTATAACATTATGGATAAACCCTAATAAACTTTTTTAGAAAAATCAAGTGGCAATTTTATTGTGTATAACAATGAGGTAAAAAATAATTGATAATAAGTCCCTATTTTCAATACTTATCCTTTATCCTAGTGATACCTTTCCTCTGAAACAGTGTTGTCATTGAGAAGAAAAGGATTCTCCACATTCTGACACATGTTTTAAAATTCAAGGCCATTTCACATCCTTAAAAGGCATTTTGTGGGCTGATGGAGAAAAAAGTGGGGGATGGGAGGCAGTCTCAGGCTCTGCATTAGCTCATTAAATACTAAAATACCATTCCTATTTTACATAATTTAACATGGCAAACTATAAAAAAGGTGAAACTGGCAACCCCTAGGCATGCGTTTTAAAACATCCTCATTTAGATGCTAATTTTGATTCTAAGTGTATGACTGGTTTAAAAAAAAAAGCCATTAACAACAGGCCAGATTACTTAAAAGAGATTATTAGGCAAATACATGAGGTTGTTCTGATACCAAGTGGCCCTTTTTATGACCCAATACAACTATGCCAACTAAAAGGGATAAAGGTATTTGTTTTAAAACGAAAGAGAAGAAATCATACAATGGACTTGAAAAAAAGAGAAAAGCAGATAATAATTACCCTTAACATAAGTCATACAGCTAAAGAATAAGATTCTCTCTCGCTGATAGGAACATGGGTTACAACTGTAGCCTTTGTTTCATCTATAGCATTTAAAATCCCAGATGTTGTTGCTGGATAGAGCCTCCCTCATGTAAGGGAGAAATGAGTTAATCCATTTCAAGCCATGGATTTTAAGTTAATAAAACCCAACACAACAGAAAAAGTGAAACAAGAAAAATAACAGACATGAGGGAGATCATGTTATTTATCTGCCACTGAGATTGAACTAATGACTGGCAATCATGATGCTATGTTGCTATGTTGTTGTTAGGTGCCCTCCAGTTAGGTCCCATTCATAGCCACCCTCATAGGGTTTCAATGGCTGATTGCTTAGGCTGTGGATTGCCAAATCCTTCTTTTTTTTTTTTTTTTTTTGGTGTGTGTGTGTGTGTGTGTGTGTGTGTGTGTGTGTGTGTGTGTGTGCGCGTGTGTGTGTGTGGTGCTGGGGATCCAACCTGGGTCCTCAGAGAGTGCACAGCAGCACTCTACCAACTGAGCTAAACCCCAGCCCAATGATGCTTTAATGATATTAAAATGAGGGCTGTCAAAAAAATAAAAATAAAAAAGAAATACACATGAATGCCTGATACTATATAAATAAAAGAGTGGTAGAGGACAGGTAGATGCTTTTGTGAATACATCATAGCCCAGCTATGTTGAACTGGCCTTGGATGCAGTTCACTGCCAAGTTCATGCAAATACCTCTTTAGGAGAACAAAAGAAGTTTGACCAGCAGAGCTAAAACATGCCAACCTGCAGAAAGAGACATACTTTACTTTAGAACTTACTAGACAAACTTTTTTATTTCATAACTGGTTTCCCTGTCTTCAATATCTTGCAGCTTGAAATTCTCTAAGAGGCTACCAGGTCAATTTTCTTCCTGGTTGTGCTGTTTCTAATTGTTTAATGGTTTTAAACATCTAAGAATATAAACAGTTGTGGGTGAGGAAAAAAATCAATTTCTCTCTAGTCTTCATAGTTCATAGATGGACTCAGGTAACAAATGACAGATTAATAGGAGAAAAGCAAATAGAAGTTAGTAATGTGTACCTCCTGAGTAGGTGGGAGACACCCAAGATTGAGTAAATCTCAGAGATGACTTTGAATTATGGTTTAACGACAATTATCCACTTAAACAAAGAAAGAAGTCTGTGGAGAAGTCCAGGCTGCAGGGGCATGGTCAAGACAAGCACTTTAAATAAAGATAAGCAGTTTAATTTGGTGGCTTCTCCATTGATAAAAGACTTTTCATCTTCTTGGTACAAGGAGGAGACACCCCAGTGAATGGAGATTTCTGTTATAAGTATAAATTTTTCTTATAAAAAAGTGACTTCTAATAATCTCTTTTCAGACCTTCTCCTCAGCCTGTAGTTTCTTAAAATCAGGTGAAAAGAAACCTTACGACAAATGGCCCATTTTGGGGAGGTATAATCTGGTCTCCACAGTCATATATTGGGGTAGCATGTTTTTATTTCCTAAACACTGAAGGGCCAGAGGTGATTTCCTGCTCATTTTTTCTTGTACCTTGTAAAAGGCCTTGTCTGTTGATGTTTAATAAACTAATTGAATGGATCCCCCATGTGTCTGCAGGTTGACGTGCTGTGGGAGCTTGTGTGTTGCTGTAATGCTGAAAGCTATGCCACTGGTATTTCAGAAACCAGCAGGGCCATCTATGAAGGGCAGGTTTCAGTTGAGCTTCCAGACTAAGACAGACTAGGGAGACGGACTTGGCAGCCCACTCCCAAAACAATTAGCTATTGAAATCCATATGAATAGAGGGATGCACTGTCAAAATATAGTGCCAGAATATAAGACTCCCAGGCTGGAAGGCATTCAAGAAATAACTGGGGAAGAGTTGCCTCCTCAGAGTCAACCTTAATGACCATAATGCAGTAAATCCCCTGGGACCTCCTTTTGCTGATGGAGCATGATTCAAAATGAGGAGAAATATAGTGGCTGCAATGTTGGGCTCAAACACAAAAAGACCATGTTCATGGCACAGTGTTGGGTAGTCTTTTGTTCTGTTGTGCATAAGTCAGATCTGACTCGATGGTACCTAACAACCACAACAAATTGAATGGATTAGTAGATGCATGAATGGGTGGATGAGCAGTTTTAAATTCTTGCTCACTATCCACTGAATCTTAAAATCATATTCACCCTGATGCCTAAACTCCCTTTTATCTTGCCAATGATCTTTCTATTACTTTAATCTCTACACTATTCTCTTGTCAAAATGGATGACTCACTGTTTCCACATACCACCCCTCCCTTCCCTATTTATCTGTGTGCAGTGGCCCATGCTGTCACCTCCATCTGAAAAATCATTTCCACCCTTTTGTATGTCTACTTCTCAAAAACCTACCTGCTCTCAAGTTCCATCATAAACATCAGCTGCTCCATTAAACTTTCTTCTTGACTGAGGTATATTTCTTTTTCCAACTTTCAAATTCCTTTTTCTTTTGACAATGTCTGTAATATTAATTTATTGTAATCTTTCCCTCATTTCAAACTCTCAAGCTGCTTATTATTCTCTTATTATCTTATTTTGGTCTTATCTATGCTATTTGATCATATGCTCCTTAAGCATAGGAAGTGGAGTATGATTTATCTTGCCTTCTCTAATATTTTCAAAAGTGCATATTTCAACACATTAATAGGTCTTAAAATTAATTTAGTGGGCAAATCATTTTGTATGAAATATAATAAGTTATTAATTAGGATAGGATAGAAAATACCAGAATGCATCACACTTACTAAAGTTAAATATTGTTTCATGTAATTTCATTTAAGTCATATAAATATATTTCTAAATGTCCACTCTGTCACAATATGAAATATATTTCTTACTGTTTCTCTTAGTCAAAATTTCTGAAATTATTGCCTTATAGCATTTACCTCAGTTATTTCTTCATAGTAAAATGATTCTAAAATAAAAGAACAAATTTTCACGATTGTCCTCATTTACTATAAAGCACCACTGTGTACCATGAGCTATACATCTTCTTTCAGATCGACTTTATTGTCAAAATAACATTGGTAACCATTTCTTCAGTTGAGAAATGATAGAAAAATTTGTGTTAGTAATGCAGTTTGAGAACAGTAGAGGAGAAAATGCTGTCAAAGTGGAAAGTATTTTTACTTTTCAGGGGCACTTTAATGCATAGCTTTTGAAAATTTTCTATTTGAATAGTGTGGTCCATTTCTATTCATTCCTAATGCTTTTTGTTTCTTAATTCTAGTCTCATGAAAAGGCTCTAAATAAACGTAGATTTCAATTAAAAAAGGCTAGACTGTTATTTATAATTAACCATCCTGATAGTATGAGATTGTTTACTAGCCGAATGAAACAGAAATGGTGGCTTTTACAATAAATTCAGGGTTGGGGCTTGTTGTAGCACATTTGACTTTCTGTTATGCCAACACAGCTGGAGGCAGATGGTGGAAGTGGGTCTGAGCTGCCTGCCCATGAATAATGGTAGGCAAGGGGAGCCCAGCGTGGCAGGAGGGCTCTGGCTCTGCCACTTTTAGGAGAGACTTAGAAATACCTTTTTGTGTTTAGAGTATTATTACCTCTGAACAGGCTAGAGACCCCCTGCTAAAGAGCCAGAAATCGTCAGAGAGTAATGCAGTTTGAAATTAAAGTGATTACTTCACACATAAACACGCATACCTCTTAGCAGACTGCACAGGAACCATGGATCTGTCTCCCTTTCTGATTCAGTTCATGGAAACCCTAAGGCCTTTCTAAATTTTTATTTACTTATTTATTTTAAATCGCAGTGGGGATCATACTCTTCCATCTCTACTATTAATTTTGAGCCACTTCTAGCATTTACGTGGTGGTGTGAAGAGGAAAGACCATCCAGGATGTAGTAAGTTTTTCCAAGTTGGTAAGGAAGAGGTTTAAACTGCTTACCTGTGGCGGAGTTGGAAGCAGTGTACATGCATTCCTGGAGGCAGACTGTTGTGATGACCACACCTATGTCTCACACCCCTTCACCTCTCCTATTCCCACTTATCACTCTACTTTCTCACTTACTTTCAACAGTCCCTGCTCGCACACACAATGCAACGGGCAGGACAGGTCTTTGGTACAGTGTAGTCATCAATGACTCTGGCTATCACTGCCCTACATTAATTGTTGATGACTTCCTTTTTTTCCTGGCCCTCCAGTGAGGTTGGCATGACAACTAGGCAGGATGACACTGGCTTTTAATACATTTTAAAGGTGTTTTATTACTGGAAGGGGCAAGACAGTGATTATTTCAGGCTTTATTGGTTATACCTTCTCTGTCAAAAACATAAAGTAGTCATAGGCTATATGTAAATGAATGGACATGACTATGTTCCAATAAAATTTTATGTTTAGACATTAAAATTTTAATTTTACATAAAAGTAAAGATGTGTTAATTATTTAGTTTGAAGATTATTGTTTATTTTCATTAGCAACTTTAAGTCAATGAGAATTATTTTTCAGAGGAGAGTATCCTATCCTCTAGTCAAAAGAGACTCAAAATAATTTTGTTAAAATGTTAGCATGATTCTCTCTTAGTTTTACTCCAAAGTGATCGGGATGACAATAAGTCAATTGTTGAGATTTGGCATCAGGGGCATCCTTGAATATCACACATGACCTAGAACCATGTTAACCTAGAAATTTGCTATCCACATTAGTCACATCTAATGATTTTAATCCTAATTTAAGTGAATTGAAATAAATTCTATTTCTTAATCAAACTAATCACATGTCAAGAGTTCAATATCCTTGAATTGCTAATGTAGATATAGAACATCCCCATCATTGCAGAAAGATCTATAGCTAGTAGATTTTCTAGAACTTTCTATCGTAAGTCCCCCACTACAGGACTCTTGGGCAGCACCCCTGGAATTCCTTTAAGAGGTGTATGATAGTCAATTGGTAGCATAGCTTTCAGCCTCATAGCAAAACATGGACAAGGAAGCAGTCATTCGAACAGAACAAGGAGACACTGCTTGGTTTAAAGTTGAGAAAGATGTGTGTTAGTGCTGTATCCTTTCACTATATCTCTCCAATTCTTTGCTGAGCAAATAATCTGAGACACTGGACTTTATGAAGAAGAATGCAGCATCAGGATTGGAGGAAGCCTCATGAACAACCTGTATTATGCAGAGGACACAATTCTGCTTGCTGAAAGTGAAGAGGATTTGAAACATTTACTGATGAAGATCAAAGAACATAGTCTTCAATATGGATTGTGACTCAACATCAGCAAATAAAAAATCCTTACAACCGAGTCAGTGTGAAACTTCATGATAAATGGAGAAACAATTGAAGTTGTCCAAGAATTTGCTTTACTTGGTTCTATAATCAACACCTATGGAAGCAGAAGTGAAGAAATCAAAAGACATATGGCATAGATCTCTTTAAAATATTGAAAAGTAAAGGTATAACACTGAATAAGAAGGTGAGCCTGATTCATACCATGGTATTTTCAGTTGCCTCATATGGTTGTGAAGGCTGGACATTGAACAAGGGAGACAGGAGAAGAATTGATGCTTTTGAATTATGGTGCTGGAGGCGATTATTGAATATAGCATCAATTGACAAAAGAACCAAAAGATCTTTCATAAAAGAAGTGCAACCAGAGTAGTCCTTGGAAGCAAGGATGGCTAGACTGCATCTTACTTATTTTGGACATGTAGTGAGGAGGGACCAGTCCCTGGAGAAAGACATTATGTTTGGGAGAGTGGCAGGTCAATGAAAAAACAGGAAAACTCTCAACTAGATGAATTGACCCAGTGTCTGCAACAATGGGCTTGAACGTAGATAAGATCATGTGCCTGGCACCGAATTTGGGAATGTTTTGTTCCGTTGTACTTAGGGTTGCTCTGAGTTGGATCTGACTAGATGGCATCTAACAGCAACAACATACTAGTCAATGGCTCCCCCCCAAAATTTCTAAGTATCTTTCAACATGTTGATGCTTCTGTTCTTCTTGCTCAGTTATCACGTTTTGCTGGTTCTCTCTGCTTCTAATCCTTCCACATCGTGTGGCATCCTTTAGAAAAAAAGAATATATTTTACTATTTTTTGTGACATGCAAAAAGCACATTTGTTGACTATAACTACATTAGGACTAAAATTTGCAAGGCTCTGAAGCCTTATCTCAATCATATTTAGTTGGTTACATGTGTAGTTACTTGAATGCCCAACCCATATGCCATGAGAGCACAAGAATTATATTTTTCTGGTTGAGATATGGTTCCTGTCCCCAAGTATGTGACTGACATATAATTTGCTGTACACAAACACACACACACATTGTTGAAAGGCTGAGCATGGGAGGAGCTAATCATTATGTAATCATGACCTTTTCCCTTACAGATAGCCTTTTGGAATTTTACCAGAAGTCCTTAGAATGGTTCTCTAGTATTTATTGTATAGGCTGTAAAATTTCTTCTTTGGTATATTTGGAAAGAAGAATCTTTGGTTTTCTTTTTCTTTCTTTCTTTTTTTCTTCTTTCTTTCCTTTTTTTTTTTCTTTTTTCTTTTGGTCTCTCAAAAGATAAGGATAGGGCTAGTGTCAGATTCTGGACAAAGAAATGAGATGAGTTTGAGTAATGACTTGAAGTTCTTTTAAATGGATATACAACTAATGGTGTGATTCTTACTGGTAGAGCAAATTTTCTAGGTTTGAATCCTACCTCCACTATTTACTAGGTATATGAACTTTGTTGTTGTTGTTGTTAGGTGCCGTCGAGTCAGAATCCGACTCATAGCGACCCTCTGTACAACAGGGGAAACACTGTTGTCAGTGCTTCTCTGCTGTGCATAGGGTTTTCAATGGCAGATTGATTTTTGGGAGTGGGTTGCCAGGTCCTTCTCCCAAGCCTGCAGCACCTGGTGTTCCAGGTGGTCTCCTATCCTGGTACTAACCAGGTCTGACCCTCTTTAGTTTCCGAGATCTGATGGGATCGGATTCCACAGGGCTATGGCTGCAGGCATATGAACTTTAGCAAGTTACCAAACTTCTCTGTCTCAGTTTTCTTAGTTGCAAGATGAAGATGATAATTGTAGTGACCTCACACGTGTAAAATTCTTAAAATTGTGCCTGGTACACTGCACTGTGAGTGCTCAATTAATTTTAGTTATGGTTATTATTTTTTATTTCCCCAAGATTCTGAGCATGTTGCCAAACGTAACAAATGCTTAATATACAAATGTAATACACATAAATGAGCACCTTTTTGTGCTTAGTACAGAGATCTATGAGAAGTATTTTTACTGCTGCTATAAAAGAATTGCAAGAAGAAATTATACCCCCCCAGCTTTGAGGTCCTTTAACTGCTGTGGAAGCATGAGGTCAGGAGCCACACACGAGCAGAGCTTTTTGTTTCCTCCTAAAATTGATCATTTTACTGTTGTTCATTAGGTGATTCCATGTTGTCGGTTTATTTATCACGAAATTGCTGAAAAGTAACTTTTATACTTGTATAATGACAAAAATGAGAATTTGCCTGTAAGAAATAGATTGAAATAGATATAAAATTTTATTTTATTAAAATATTAAAATAACTAGAAGATATAATACTAAGAACATCATCAACAACAATAACAAACATTTATTGAGTACTGCATGCATTCATATATTTGTATAAATCTTCTTATTAAGACCTTACAAGATTTGTCTGACATCGGAGATAATTATAATGAAAGTAATATTTGGGAAAGTTAAGTATACTAGTCATTGTCACACAAGAAAATAGCTGTTTGGACTTAGATAATCTGATTCAAGAATCTTATAATCCCAGTGATTTAGGAGTCTGAGGCATGAGAATTGTCAATTTGAGGTGAGGCCAAAGACAGCCTGCACAATTTAGCAAGACCCTGTCTCAAAAGAAAACATTATAAACTTGGCTGGGGCTCAGTGGTCAAGCACGTGCTTAACATGCAGAAGGCCCTGGGTTCAGCCCCTTTTACTAAAAATCAAAAAAGAAACAACAGCTACAACCACAAATTTGACAGGGTAATATGATATTGTCATAGTTTGAAAGACAAATTTTTCAATTAACTGTGTTTTGATACTCCAGCTCCTGAAAAGGAAAAAAAAAATCTAATTTGGAGCACTTGTTGATTTCTGAGTGAAATGCTCCCTCCATGGTCAACCTCAAGATGCCAATGGGGTACCTGCTGGTTCCTCAAACTCCTGAAGCTTAACAATCAGCTAGAGTCTCCTCAGTGTACCACTGGTGCAGATAACACAGCAAAAGGCCAGGAGCTTCCCAAAGGTGTGCAGCAGTGACAGAGATATGACTCAGTGGGCTAGCCTGGTATAGGATAAGAATAACATTTCACTGCAGTGCACATGAGAAGAAAAGAGAAAGAATCTGAGCTAAGCAAAGAATGTTTATGGTTGAGAGAAAATAATTTGAATTTGGAATTTTTTGGCAGAGATGAGGGACCAGTGGCTAAAAAAAAGATTTGAACTTTTTGTAGGGACTTAGGATATTAGGAAAGAAACACAATAAAATTTCCTTATTAAGGTAGGGATTTGATGGAAACAACACTTATTCTCCTTAATTGAGAGAGGAAATACACAAAAGAATAGTCATATTTTCTGTTTCTGTGAAATCTTAGGAACTTTCCCACAGAAAGATATTTAAGCTTCATGTGAAAGTGAATAAGGCTTTGAAAATAGAAGGAGGAATTCATTACTCACATAGCTGCCTCAAATCATTTCTAGGATAAGATTTGATACATACATATATATCCTGCAGGCATACCACTGTGGTGTCCAGTCCCATCAGATCTCAGAAGCTAAGTATGGTCGGGTCTGGCTAGTGCTTGGATAGGAGATGGCCTGGGAACACCAGATGCTGTAGGCTTGGGATAAAGACCTGGCAACCCACTCCCAAAAAGCATTCACCCATTGAAAATCTTATAAATAGGAGAGAAGCATGACAATAGTGTTTCATCTTTGTACATAGGGTTGATATAGGTTGGACACTGACTCAATGGCACCTAATACCAACAACACATGTGTATATATATATACACATACACATGCATGTACACACATACACATGTATGTACACACATGTTTATATATGGAGACACATATATACATAGATGTATATATATATTTCATCTATAGTTCATATATGGGATATTTAACCAAGAACACTTTGATATATTAAAACATCTTGCTTTTACATTTACCAAAATGTCTACTAGCTCACTCCTTCTAATGTTCACCTTCTGGAACCATGCAGGGTTGCAAAGTGAATGGAAATTAGCTATCCATGGGTGCTCATCAGGCACTGAAGGATTCACTTGGGTTGCAGCAGCTGTTATTTTCTGGCAGAAACCAACTCATTTGGAATGCTGCAAAATGAGAAGCTTCCTGTCAACTTGTGGCACCTACCACAAGGGAGTAGAGGCCTTTTTATGCCTGTTCTCCGTCTGCATTTCTAGGAAGTCATTCATTTTTCTTACTCAGCAATGTCTACTTTTCTCAGTCACAGCAAAGGAAAGCTATAAACAGCCTGACTATGTTGTTCCTGCTCTGTCTGGGGAGACGAGTGTGTGCGGATGGAGGGCTAGATGGTGGAATGGGTGGCTTTTTAAATTTTTCCTTTTAATTTCTATTTAATCTAAACACTTAGTAACAGAATCAAGCACTAATCTGTGTGAGGAGGACCAAGACTGCAATATTTCAGAGTAAAATGAAAGTGTGTAGAAAGGTTGTCAGACTCTGGAATGGGGAAAGACAGATGAAAGTCAAAGGAAAGTCACAGTTGTTTCAATTATTTGGATCTTAGAAGGTTAGATTATGACATGATTACATAACAAATAGAACTGGACTTAAGCTCTTTATTTATTTCATTTTTAATAGGCACATTATTGTATTTGGCTCATGCTGCATTGAGATTATCCTCCAATGATGAAACTATCTTTTTTAAAAATATTTTTTCATCTTTTATTAGTAATTTTAATGTATAACTTAATACATCTCACTATGACATTTCCATACATGCATTTCATTGTACATTGCTCATGTAACTTCTCCCTGACCCTCTTCTCCTATCCCCTACCTCCCCACCAATGGTCTCCTTTCTACTTGCATGTCTTTTGTGAGTATATTTATCCATACATGTCTATCACATTTTTGTCATAAGGGCAATATGTGATATCTTTTTCCTCCCATTACCCTTTCTCCTTTTTTCCCCTTTCCCTTTATTGGGAAATGATGGTGGGGTACAGAGTAATACAGCATTGGCTTTTTCCATTATGCAACTATTATATTAATTTTGGTTATACTTTTATCAACTTAGAAAGTTTAGGGAGACTTATGACTAAGCTCATTATATTCAAGTTCTTCTTGATAAAACAGAAACATGGGAAAGTGCTTCTTGGAGGGAGGCAGAATGCTTTGTAAGATATGGTATGGTTTTATGTGAGGTTATGTTTTCCATTCTTTAGTAATAGCTGCATCATCTCTGCCTCCTTGTAGAGAGTTCTGAAAAGCTGAAGACCCAGGCAGAAGAAAGACTAATATCATCTGAGTCAGTTGTCTTTGGGTTGCCTTATTTTTCATATGTAACATATATAAAGTGAGTATATATTTATTTATATTTATAATGAGTTATATGTATAAGAATAAGTACTTTATATACATGGGTAAGGTTTTTATTTCCAATTAGTGGATAGCTTAATTCTGTTGTGGATTAGAGTAAATGAGCTTTTAGAAAAATCAGTTTTTCTTACTGTCTTTTTTTTTCCTGCAATACTTGGTTAAACCCAGGTCTTTGTACCTTCTTTGCTATATCCCCAGCCCGTATTTTATTTTTTTATATCTTGTGACATGGTTTTGCTAAATTATGCAGGCTACATTTGGCCATGAGCTAGCAATCCTCCTGCCTCAGCTTCCTGAGTCCCTGGGATTAGAGGTGTGTGCCACTGCACCTGGCTGTAACTTTTCAAGAATATGTTGTTGTTGTTGGTGTTAGGTGCCGTCGAGTCGGCATCCGACTCATAGCGACCCTCATAGGGTTTTCAATGGCTGACTGTTTTGGGATTGCCTTGGGAGTGGATTGCCAGGCCCTTCTCCCATTTTTGCGGGTGCTGGGAATTGAACTCGGGACCTCAGAGACTGCAGTGCAGCGCTCTACCCACTGAGCTAAATCCCAGCCCCTTTCAAGAATATAGGGATCCTGAATTTGTTCTGCACTCTGTGGAGCTTGCATTCCTTTTGAGTAACCAGAAGGGTTCTTTCATATAGTTAAACTATGGCTGTGTATTTAGTTACTTTTTTTCTCCACATAGTGAATAAAATGGGAGGAAGCATAAGAAATCCATTCTTTTAGAGAATAGCACTTTGTGGCCTAATATTAAATAATTATTTTCTGAGAAAAAGTTATATGATTCTACTCAATTACCTAGCAATGAGAGGGTAGTGTAGCTCAACATTAGACACTATCAACTACTCAAATTCTAGGGAACATAACTGTTACTTAGTCCATTTGTGCTGCTATAACAAAATACCAGAGACTGGATAATTTATATGTAAGCTATTATACAAATTATTATATGTAAATTTTATTATACATAAATCTGTCTGTATATAAATCATCACATATATAAATTATGGAAGCTGAGAAGTCCAAGATCAAGGCACTAGAAGGTTCCATGTCTAGTGAGGGCACAAGTTGTTCTTCCAATATGATGTCTAGAATGCTGTGTCCTCACAAGGCAGAAGAGATAGAAGGGCCAACTCACCCCCTGGAAGCCCTTTAATAAGGCACTGATTCCATCTATGAGAGCAAAACACTCATGGCCCAATCACCTCCTGGTGGCCCACCCTGTAATACTGTTGCATTGGAGATTAAGTTTAAACATGGACTTTGGATATTACGCAAACATGCAAATTGCAGTAGTAGCAAATTACTGTTGCTCCTCTGTTTGTCTTGCTAGTACTTAAAGCAGTGGACTTAAAAAATTAATACTCTCTTTACAAATCTGTGTCATTTCTGTAGCACTTTGAACCTCCCTGCATGTGCTTTATAGATGGCTTCATTAGTAAATATTTTGTTAACTATTAACTATTTTTAAGGAAACATTTGAAGGTAATCATTTCTCCTGCATTTCTTTATCATTTTAATACAATGGGAAGCAACTTTAAAGATTTAAATGGATTCATGTAGTATGATGTGTAAAAACAACCCTGGCCAGTCTTGTGGATCATGCCTGTAATTTCAGCAACTCAGGAAGCAGAGGCAGGAGGATAGCAGATTTGAGGCCATAAACTGCGGGTGTAACTTACGCTGTCTCAAGATAAAAAATATGAAAAAGGGGCTGAGTGTGTAGACCAATGGCAGAGCACTTACAAAGTATGTAGGATGACCTGAGCTCAACTCCTTAGCACTGCACCAAAACAAAACAAAACAAAACAAAAAACACCCGGAATGCAAAAAAATGGATCAGATGTCTGCATACTTTGTAAATTAAAAACTTGCTAAAAATTTTTGTTTGAATTCAGGTATAAATTTCAGGGATAGTGTTTTTTGTTTTGCATTCCATTTAGAACTTAATACTTTAGTTAAAGATCTTAATGTTTTCCTTTTCTCATGTAAATAATACACTAAAGAGTGATATGGATAGATATTCTAGTGTCTAAAATGCTTTTGTAAATTAAAAAGGATCAGCAAGGTCAATTTTACCATAGTTAAAGACTTGTTCAAATTTTCCCATTAAAGTTATTTCTTGTCATAACAACAATGGAAGCTGGAAATGAAAAATGTGTTCATTTGAGTTGATTTTCAGAAAAAGTCAGAAGGTCCTTCACTGCTGACATCCATTTGTTAACCCAAATGAATTGAAAGTGAGGGAGGGGCTTGAAATGGTCTCATTTTGTTGTAATCAGAATTCTTTCCTCTAATAGCATGACATTTGAAAATAATCAGCCTGATTCTCATCCAATGAGACTGGATGTATATATTTCTATATATTCCCATATATTTGACTTAGGGCGTTTCTTTGATGCATTTTTAATAAGGTATATCTATATAAAATGAAGATAGTTCTCTTTAAGAACTCCAAAAACATATTTGGTATTATTTTGAATCAGTTATTTGTGTTGTCTCTTAAATTTAGTTTGAAGTTTAGTTAATTAAGGAAAATTGTTGCCAATTTACTAAAAATACCTCCACATCACTTGTTATTTTCATAGTTTTATGTTTTTAGTTTTCCAGAATAGCTTTAAAGGATAAATAAGATTTCATTAATGAAATCTTTGTTGTTGGGTGCCATTGCATCATATCTGACTTATAGCAACCCTATGTACAATAAAACTAACCACTACCCAACACTGTGCCATGCATGTGATCTTTTTATGTTTGAGCCTAATGTTGAAGTCACTGTGATTCTTCTCATTTTGAGTTATGCCACATCTGAAAAAAGGAAATCCCAGAGGCTTTATTCCATTCCCATCATTAAGGTCAACTCCATTTTCAGGAGGCAACTCTTTCCCAGTCATTTCTTGAATGCCTTGCGGCCTAGGGGGCTCATTTTCCTGCAGTGCTTCTCTGCTATTCATAGTGTTCTCAATGGCTAATTGTTTGGGGAGTGAGCTGCCAGGTCCTTCTCCCTAGTCAGTCTTAGACAGCTGAAACCTGTCCACCATGGGTGGCCCTGATGGTATCTGAGATACCACTGACATAACTTTCAGCATCACAGCAACACACAAGCCCCCACAGCATGGTAAGCAGACAGACACATGAGGGAATAAAATCTTTAGATTCCAACTATTACAGTTTGGATGAAATACATACATACATACATATATATATATATATATATATATATGTACACATACATATATACATACATATATATAAATTTTGTCATGTCTCTAAAACATTCATTGATATTCAAAATAACTCAGTAGAAAGCCCTTTTCTATTGAAAATAACATTTCCTTGTATTCAAATTTAGTTATTACTACTATATTTCAAAAGGCAAAGCTAAAGTTCAGGGGCCACAGGACTTTTCCTGGCAGAACTGAGACTAAAAACCATGGTAAACTTTTCCTCTATCTAGTCCTACTTGTGCTACATTTTTAATTAATAAAATTTTAACAATATCTTCTGTGTTGTGTCTTATTCTAGACATTATTCAACATGAATCTCACTGTCACATATGTTTTAAATTTGTAAAAAGACCAATTTTACTGAAATTTAAGTAAAGCTTTTGTTAATTTAGCAGACATATACCAAATGCCTGCTGTATGATTTAGCAAAACAATAGTATAAAATCTGCCGTCTTGGAAGGGTAGAGAGTCAAATATGTTAAGTCTATGATACAATATGCTGGACAGAGCTCAGAATTGTGGAGAACTAAGCAGCAGGAATGGTAAAAGGATATTAAAGAGAATTGCTAAAGAAGGTGGCTTAGGTCTATTTCTGTTGCTATAACAAAATACCCGTGACTGAGTAATTTATAAGGAAAGAAGTTTAGTTACCTCACAGTTCTGGAGGCTGGAAGTCCAAGATCCAATGGCTGCTTCTGACAAGTGCCTCTTGTTGTATCATAACATGGTGGGAAAATGGATGGGCAAATGGATATATGTGTAAGAGACAAATCAGGAAGGGCAGACTCATTTTATAACAACCCTCTCCCTGGAAAACAAACCTACTCACATGAGAAAGGCATTGATCCCTCTCAATGACCTAATTGCTTCCTAAAGGCTAGCAGTCAAATTTCAACATGATTGGCAGAGGAGACAAACCATACTTCAATAATAATGGAAGGTCTCATTTATAACATGGTATTTGGATAGAGAATTGAAAAAGATCAGGGAGGAGGCCAAGATGGTGTGTGGGTGACAAGTATTCTGGATGGAGAGAAGATGACATGTGAGTGTCTGGATCAGGGCAACCTGATAGAGGACTGCAGAAGGCAGATGGATGGAACAGATGGGGTGACAGTTGGCGACTGGGTCAGAAGACCAGAGATGCTGACGGACAGGTGGCAAAGAGCAAGCCAGGCCCTGTAGACAATCAGAAGGGCTGTGGTTTTACTTTTAGTGAGATAGGAAGTTACTAGAGGGCGTTAAAGAGGGAGATACAGTTTAACTTTATTCCAGCAGGAATGGCCTGCCCTTTTGGTGAGGGTAGACTTTAGGAAATATAGTGAAAGCAGAAAGACAAATGAAAAAGCCATTGCAATAATCCAGGTGAGAAATGACAGAAGTGTAGACAAGGATGGTGGAAATGGAGATGAGAAATTGATATGTTTTCAATGTGCCACTTATGGGATTTGGTATTAGACTGGATATGGGGTATAGGAGAATTCCACAAATGAAAGATAACTCCAATGTGTTTGACCTTAGCAACTATTATTACTGAATTGCCATTGCTATTGTTTGGATGTGGCTTGAGATCCCCAAAGGCACTATTATGTTTGGAAGTTTGGTCCCCACAGTGGTGGTATTGGGGAGTACTATGAAAATTGTAAGAAGAGGTAGGACCTTGTGAGAGGTCACTGGGTAGCTGTTGGGGTTTAGCTCTAGCCTGGCTAAAGTTAGGGCCAAACCCTCAACATAAACATGTGGCCGGTGTCGGGAAAGAAGGACCTCGGGAGACCTTCAGATAGTTGGAGAAGGACAGGGAAGGTTTATTGGGGTGCTCCCCTTATGGAGAGCAAGGAGCAAGCAGCCCCTATAGAGCAAGGCTCTATCCCTTTAAGTGCTAGCTCTATGCCTGCAGCATGGAATGCTGCAGGCTAAGTGCTGGTACAGCTCAGCCTTAAAGGCACAGTCACAGCGGCTGATGTTCAGTTGAGGTCCGATGGTCTTGACTCTCGCGGCTCGCCTTCTTTACCCCCCTCCTTCCCAAGGATGGGAGGAGTTGGGAGGCTCTTCCTAGCTTGCTAGATGCCTTTGGCTCTTCGGGGCCCCTGGGCTTGATCTCGCCAGCTTGCTAGATGGTCTTGCTGGAGTAGGGAGTGCTGGTCCAGGTGATGAGGTTCAGGAGATGGTCAGAGAGGTGAGGATCAAAGGAGTGATATAGGGTCCAGGAGCCCTGCTTTTATAGGGTCCTGGAAGGGTCACATGATGGGGTTCAGCCAATCGGGGCACACAGCTGGCAGGTACAGGGGGCAAACGGACATAACGGCCAAGTGGAGACAGTTATTACCTGCAAGGTGGTGAGGGGAGCCAATCAAAATTATGGTGGTTAAGGCTGGTCAAGCTGGTCGGGGGCCATCTTAGCTCACTCAATGGGAGGGGCTGTTTTGAGTGAGTGCGATGAGCCCTGGGGTCAACTAGGGGTCAGCCCCTCAGGCTGTTATGAGGGACCCTAGCTGGGAAATATCATTTTAAAAATCCCCAACAGGTCGCACTCTTGGAAGGTACTTCTTATGCAAGCCCTTGGGAAGAAGATTATTATAAAAGGGGCAAGCCTGGCCTCTCCCATACTCTGTCCCTGGGTCATGATGTAATCCCTTGCTCTGACATGTTTCTGGCCACTGCTACCCACATCATTAGGCCAAGGGTCAGCCTTCACCATATAGCCTTCTCTATTCCATTTGGACTTGAGCCTTCAAAACTGTGAGCTTGATAGGCCTCTACAGAGTCACATTTAATTATTGATACAAAGCTGACTAATGGACCCATCAGCTGATATAGAAAAAACTGTGGGAATAACAGGTTTGGGAGTAGAGGGAGTTTGTTTTCACTATGGTTAGTTCAAGATGCCATTTAGCCATCAAGAGGAAATAGATAAGCAGTTTGACTATAATAGTCTGGAGTTCAAGGGACTCTAGACTGATTATATAAATTTAACTGTTATGAAAATTTTTATTAATGTGTAAAGGTGGGCTGGGGTTTAGCTTATTTGGTAAAGTTCTGCTCTGCACTCTCTGAGGCCCCAAGTTTGACCCCCAGCACAAAAAAAAAAAAAAAAAAAACAGGAGAAGAACCTGGCAACCCACTGTTGAAACAATCCTGGAATAATCAGCCATTGAAAATCCTATGAATAGCAGAGAAGCACTGATGTAGTGCTAGGCATGGCACAGTGTCAGAGAGTGTTTTGTTCTGTTGTACATAGGGTTGCTGTGGGTTGGACCCAACTAGATGACACCTAATAGCAACAAAAAAGTTTTGACATTGTATGAGATCAGGTATGATGAGAATTTCAATAGATAAAACAATGAAAAATGAGATAAAGGAGGATTTTTTCAAAGGAGAGAAATATAGTATTGGAAAGATAAAGTAGAGAAAGAATAAGTAGAGCGAAATCTTGGACAGCCTCAATCTTTTCTTCAGTTTATCATGAAGTTGCATATGAACCCAGTTGTAAGGGTTTATGTTTTGTTGATGTTGAGGTGTAATTCATACTGAAGACTGTATATTTTGATCTTCTTCAGTAAATGTTTGAAATCCTCTTTTAGAAAGCAGAGTTTTGTCATCTGCACAACTCATGTTGTTAATGAGTTCCTCTAATCATGATGACACATTCTTCTTCATAAAGTCCATCTTCTCAGATTATTTGCTCAGCATAGAGATTGAAGAGGTACAGTGAAATGATACATCCCTGATGCATATGTTTCTTGACTTTAAACCAGCCACTGTTTCCTTGTTCTGTTTGAACAATTGCCTCCTGGTCCATGTGCAGATTCTTCATGAGTATAGTTAAGTGCTCTGGTATTCCTGTTCTTTGCAATGTTATCAATAATTTATTATGATACACACATTCAAATGCCTTTGTGTAGCCAATAAAACATAGATAGACATCTTTTTGGTATTCTCTGCTTTTGGCTAATATCCATCTGATATCAACACTGATGTCCCTGGTTCTGCTCCTTCTGAATCCAGCATGATTTTCTAACAGTTCTTTGTCTGTATACTGCTATAGTCCCTTTTGAATGATCTTTAACAAAAGTTTTTTTCCATGTGATACTAATAATATCACTTGATAATCTCCACATTTGGTTGGATCCCCTTTTTAGGGAATAAGCACAAATATGGATTGCTTTCAGTCAGTTGACCAGGTAGCCGTTTTCCAAATCTCTTGGCATAGACAAGTTAGAGCACCTCCCATGTTGCATCTGTTGAAGCATCCCTATTGGTATTTGATCAATCCATGGAGCCTTGTTTTTCACCAATTCATTCAAGGAAGCTTCCACTCCATCTTCAGTACCATTGTTTCCTGATCATATGCAGGTGCTGGAATTCGTTGGTCATCCACCAATTCTTTTTGGTATAATGACTCTGTGTATTCCTTCCATCTGCTTTTGATGTGTCATTTAACATTTTCCCTGTAGAATTCTTCACTATTGCCATACATTACTTGAATTTTTTCTTCAATTCCTTAAGCTTGAAACAAATAGTATGTGTTCTTCCCTTTTACTTTTCTATCTCTACCTCTTTGCACATGCCATTATAACATTTGATTTTGCCTTCTTGAGCTGCCCTTTGAATTCTTCTTTTTAGTTCTTTAATTTCATCTTGTCTTCCTTTTACTTTCACTGCTGCACATTCAAGGATAAGTTTCAGAGTCTCTTTTGACATGTAATTTGGTCTTTTTCTTTTTTCCTGTTTTTTTAAATACCCTTTTGCTTTCCTCATGAATGATGTCTTTGATATCATGCCACAACTCCTCTGGTCTTTGACCATTAGTGTCTAATGCATCAAACTTCTTCTGAGGTGGTCTCTGAACCCAAGTGTAACATACACAAGGTCATTCCTTGGCTCTCATATACTTGTTCTAATTATCTTCAGTTTCAGTTTGAACCTGCATATGAGCAGTTGATGATCTGATCCACAATCAGCACCTGGTCTTGTTCTGACTTTTGGTATCGAGCTTCTCCATCATCTGTTTCCACAAATGTAGTGATTTGTTTCCTGTATGTTCCATCTGGTGAATTCCATGTGTATGTTGTTGTTGTTGCTAGGTGCTGTTATTCGGTTATTCGGTGTCTGAATCTTAGCAACCCTACCAAAAACAGGCAAAACACTATTGTTAGTGCTTCTCTGCTATTCATAGGATTTTCAAAGGCTGGTTATTTTTTGAGAGTGGGTTGTTAGATCCTTTTCCCAAGCCTACAGCTCCTGGTGTTTGCAGGCAGTCTCCCACTCAAGTATTAACCAGGCCCGACCCTGCTTAGCTTCCAAGATATGATGGGATCGGATGCCGCAGTGATACGACTGCCGGCTCCATGTATATAGTCACCATTTATTTTGGTGAAAAAGTGTATTTACAATGAAAGATTCATTGGTCTAACAAAACTCTATCATGCAATCTCCAGCATCTTCTCTGTCATCAAAGCCATATTTTCTTACTACTAAGCCGCCTTATTTGTTTCCAACTTCTGTATTCCAGTCACCAATAATTGCTAGTATATTCTGATTTCATGTTCAATCTATTTCAGATTGCAGAAGCAAGTAAAAATCTTCCCAATATTCCTCTATGGCCTTAGTGATGGGTGTGTAAATTTGAATAATAGTCATATTAACTGGCCTTCCTTGTAGGTGTATGGATATTATTCTATCACTGACAGCACTGTACTTCAGGACAGATCCTGAGATGTGTTTTTTCATGATGAATGCAACCCTATTTCTCTTTGTCATTTCCAGCACAGGAGACCCTATGATTATCTGATTCAAAATGGCCCATACCAGTCCTTTTTAGCTCACTGATACCTAGAATGTGAATATTTATGTGCTCCCCTTCCATTTTGACAATTTCTATTTTTTCTGAATTAATCTATGTACATTTCATGTTTTAATTATTAATGGATGTTTATAGTTCTTCCTTCTCATTTTGAGTTGTGTTACATCAGCAATTGAAGGCCCTCTGACTTTACTCCATGTAAAGTCAGAGGGATCTGTCTTGAATATCAACTCTGTTTTGAAGAGATAAGTCTTCCCTAGTTGTCTTTTGAGTGCCTTCCAACCTAGGGGGCTTATTTTCTGTCACTATACCTGGCAGAGTTTTTCTGCTATTCATAGGGTTTTTAGCTAAAACCTGTCTACACTGGGAGATTTTTCTGGTGTCTGTAATACCAGTGACATAGCTCTTATCATCACAGCAATATGCAAGCCCCCATAGTATGGCAAAATGACAGACATGTGGGGAAGGAGTAGATAATTGAATTCAAATCAAGACTGGGATTTTCTGAAGCCAGTAGGATGACATAAAGGAGGAGAAGAGAGTGAAATGTAAGTAAACATAGAACTTAAAAGATTAAATACAGAGTTCAAGTTGAGTAAAGAGGGACATGAGTCTATGAGGGAAAGAAGAGTTGACAAAGGCAATGTATCCATGAATTAAAAGTCCCAGTAGGAGAGAAGGATTTTTTGAGTCATTACCTAGATAGAACAGGCTGAAAATACAGAAAGCAATAGTCAGATAACATTGAATAAAAGTTGAAAAATAAAAAGAACAAGGATTAGTGAATGACTAAGGAGTGTCAGAATAAGGTGGAGACTAAGGTTCATTTGAGGAGAGCAGTTCAGGAAAGAGGTCAGAATGTTGGAAGGATCATCTTCATAGATACTGTAGTTACCAAGAAGTAAGATGGAAATAGCATTCATGAGGGGGAAAAGCTCAAACTTACATCTTGGAAGAAAGGAGGAGTATTGAAAGATGACTTATATTTAATATCACAAAATTCAGAGCTGGGAATATTGAGAGGAGGAAGAATATTCAGAATGTAGCAAAAAGGAACAAGAGTGCCTGCTGAACTCCAAGTCCAGCTTTAAGAGATGTGTTGAAGACAAAATTTCCACCTCAAGGAGGTGAAAGCTACCTCAGAGAAGAGGTAGAAGCAACAGGATATTTGCTAGCAATGATCCATGAGCAAGAGAAGGTATAGGGGAAGAGATGTCAAGGGAAGATGGGTGATGGAGAAAGACTGAGCATTACATAGACTTGTGAAGACAGATAGAAATAGTTCAGGAGTCTTGGCTTCCTGGGGAATAGATATATAAAGGAATTTGCTCTTGTGAGCTTAAGTGAAGCATGATGATAATGGTATGAATTCTGGATAGGAAGTGGGTGGATTGCCAGGCCCCCTCTTCATTTCTTATGTTGGAAGATGGGAGGAGAAAGAAAGATACAAATACTTCTGGTGTACGAGGCTCCCTCTTGAGAGAATGGACCTTGATAAATACATAACTACATTGAATAGCTTGGATTTTGCTCGCTTTTGTAGATTATTATACCTTTCTCTTGGTTTTGATAGTTTTCTTTTTATTATTTTAAAAGTAATAATGTGAGATAAATAGAACCCAAATCAGAAAATCATCCAGTTGATACTTATTTCTTCTTTTCATGTCAGCTACCATGAGGCAGAAAGAAGTTGCACAATACGTTGCTTGCTCACAGGAAAATGGTGATTCATTTGTGAAAAAGATATTATGTATAACATCTTCATACTTTATCAACAATTTGTACAAAATTTACATGCAATTCAACAAACTTATTGCATGCCTACTTTATGCCATACAGTATATAAAGTGTTGTAAGGGAACATCAGTGTGTGGTCTCTATCTCTGGACTTAGTAAAGGACATTGTTGTTGTTGTTGTTGTTAGGTGCCG
>VMDO01007970.1:44788-87449 GCA_007922755.1 Pedetes capensis
GAAACACTATTGTCAGTGCTTCTTCTGCTGTTCATAGGGTTTTCAATGGCAGATTGGTTATTGGGAGCGGGTTGCCAGGTCCTTCTCCCAAGCCTGCAGTATCTGGTGTTCCCAGGCGGTCTCCCATCCAAGTACTAACCAGGCCCGACCCTGCTTAGCTTCCAAGATCTGACGGGATCAGATGCCACAGGGCTATGGCTGCAGGCAGTAAAGGACATAGCCACATCATAAAAATAGAAAGCTTGAGATAAATGCAGTGGAATTCCACAGGAGAGAGATCAGTTTCAATTGGGAGAATTTAAGAAAGCCTTAGAAAGCCATGGGACTTCATATTGGTTCTTGAGGATGGGCAGAACTTTGATAAATGGAGAGAATGGATGGCAATGATAAGTTGTAGATATTTATGATGTACAGTTAGCTTTCTGCTGCTGCAACAACATACCTAAGAAAACAACGTAAACGAGGAAAGGATCTATTTGGTTCATGGTTTCAGAGGTTTTAATCCATGAGGGCTGGCTCCATTTCTTTTAAGCCTATTGTGAGAACAGGATGCAGAACATCCTGGCAGGCAGCATGTGGACAAGCAAGCTGCTCACCCCTAGGAAGCAGAGAGAGAGGGAGGGAGGGAAGGAGGGATGGAGGCAGGGAGAGAGAGAGAGAGAGAGAGAGAGAGAGAGAGAGAGAGAGAGAGGGAGAGAGACAGGCAGGCAGGCAGACAGACAGACAGAAAGACAACAGGGAGAAGATTCTTGGCTACACCTCCAAGGACCTACTCCCTTCAACTATTTCTCACCTCCTAAAGTTTCCATCACCTCTCAGTAGCCCATCAAATTATGCATCCATGTGGGTTAACCCACCCATGATGTCAAAGTCCTCATGGTTCAATCATGCTCCCAGAACTCATCAGCTGACAACAAAGCCTTTCCTACCCAGCCTTGGGAGACAGTTTAGATTCAAACCACAACATATGACACATAGTTATATATGACATTTACAGTACTCAGAATATAATCCAGAAGCTTGAAAAAATATGTGTATACAGCTACATCATTCAGAAATACAGGTTGAAGTCAAACTGGGAATTATGAATTGTTGTTGTTTTTAGGTGCCGTGAAGTTGGTGTCCGACTCATAGTGACCCTATGTATAACAGATGAAACACTACTATTGTGCTTCTCTGCTATTCATAGGGTATTCAATGGCTGATTGTTTATGTTTTCTGGGGGAGGGGAGTGGGTTGCCAGGTCCTTCTCCCAACCCTATAGCACTTAGTGTTCCCAGGTGATCTCTGACCTAAGTACTAACCAGGTCTGATCCTGCTTAGCTTCTGAGATAGGATGGGATCAGATGCCACAGTGGAATGGCTATACGCAATTATGAATTCGATTTTAAATTGGATGCTGATTTGAATGACCTATTCTGTAATAATTCTTTTCCTAAAAAGTAATACCAAATACCAAAACTAAAATTTGTGAACATTAATTTATCAGAGGCCCTGTAGGAAGCTGAAGACTTCATGTCCATTATCTCATTTGCTAGTATTTCTTAAGTATCAAGGAAAATCTTAGAATGGTCAAGATCTCTGCCCAGGGCTGCATAGCCCATAAGCTATATGGTGGGCAGAACCTGGCCACATCTGCTGGATTCTAGGAGCATTTTACTCAGAACAATTGTGTGTGTGTGTGTGTGTGTGTGTGTGTGTGTGTGTGTCTGTGTGTTTGCACATGCATGCAGGCACTGGCCATCGAACATAAGGCTTCATGCATGCTAGGCAGTGCTCAACCACTGAGCTGTACCCTCGGTCCAGAACAAATCTTCATCAAATGACTTAATCAGCTTTATATATTTTAAACTGAATGTTAATTAAACAAGGGAGGCTGGATGTTCAGACAGGATGGTTAGATTCCTATCTCTGCCTCTGGCTCACTTTATGATTTTACATAGATGATTTTATCTCTAAATTTCAGTTCTCTCATCTATCAAATGAGAAGAATAATGTTTCCATCTCATAGGACTGATGGTTAAATAAAAAATGTAGTTTTTGTTAGCCTTATCTGGATTAACTTTATGATAATATAACTATAATTTAATTCCTTGATATAAGTAAAAAACTTAAGAGTCAACTTTAATTCAGTGTTCATGCTTGGAATAGTAATATCCTGTAGTTAACTGGCAGCATTGGCTTATTTTAAAAGTACTAATGGCTTGCAAGTCAAACAGTCTGTTTATGAAAGGATTTTGCATACAGTAGGTTCATATACAAAATGAGAACATTGATGTGTGTAATTTTCTAAAGAATTTTCAGATAATATAGTGTTTATTAAAAGATTTCTGTGTTACATTTCTGTCTTTATGTCATCAGAATTTATTCACTTTTATATCAAAGAACCAGAACCACCATACATGACTTTCTGTATAGCTAGACATATACAAGTCTATTGAATGAGTAACAGTGTCACCTGAGCTGGGATTTATCTCAGTTGATAAAGTGCTTCTCCATGCTCTCTGAGGCCCTTGGTTGGATCCCCAGCACTACAATAATGAGGAGAAGGACATGGCAGCTTACTCCTGAAGCAATCCCAAAACATCGAAGTCAATCCCAAAACAATCAGCTTTGAAAACCTTTGAGGGTCACTTGCTTACTTGACAGCACCTAACAACAGCGCTACCAGTTGCAGAAGCTTAACTCTGTTAGGTTGGTTTTGTTTTGTTTATAAAGACTCCTTGGGGAAACTTACAAAATGAAATTCATTTTATAACATGAGAAGACCTTATGTGAAAACCAAAATAATAAACATGAATGTAGAAAATACTACAATGTTTAAATGTCTGTGATTTTTAATATTTTAAAAGATTTTTTTTTTTTTTCAGTACTGGGGGTTGAACCCAGGGCCTGGTGCTTGCATGCTCTGCAAGAGCTGGACCACTGAGCTGCACCCTCAGCCCATTTTTTTTTTTTTTTTTTTTTTTTTTTTTTTTTTTTTTTTTTTTTTTTTTTTTTTTTTTTACTTTTTGAGACAGGGTCTCACTAAGTTACACAGACTGCCTCTGGTCTCGAACTTGCGATCCTCCTGCCTCCGCCTCCAGAGCAGCTGGGATTATAGGCGTACGCCACCGTGCCCAGCCAAAACATCTTTTTATTCTGCCAATATTCACTTCTATTTTGTGCAAAATGTTTCTTGGTTATATCTAGAATCAATACTTCAAATTTTATGTGAAAGTATACACACAAATATAGAGATTTTTTTTTTAAATGTAAAATGTTAAGATCAATTATCTTTATATTATGAGACAGAGGAAAGAGAAAAGAAGATGCTTTCTATGTTACTAGGCAAACAAAATTTTTATTTTGAAAACACAAGTTTTACAAATCAAGACTTCTGATTCTTTGAAACGTATTGCATCCTGCTTCTCAATATAGCACTTATTAAGAGCACTCAGCTCTTACAAAATTCTGATTGAGCAATGCAATCATGTTCTTGATTCTACCAGTCCAAGATCTTTTTATGCTCCATAAAAACAACATGAACAAAACAGGTAGTGATTATGAAAGGTTCATCCTGAGAGTACACATCAGAGATGTTATCAGAAAAGGGGGTTTCAGCTGGGCTCCATGGTACACACCTGTAATTCCAGCAATTGGGGAGCCTGAGGCAGGAGGATTGTAAGTTTGAAGTCAGAGGCAGCCTGTGCAACTCAAAAAAAATTGTATATATATGTATGTGTATATATATATATATATATATATATATATATATATATATATATATATATATATGACTGTAGGTGCAGCTCAGTGGTGAAGTGCCTGTCTAGCATGCATGAGACCCTAGATTTAGTCAACTCCAGTACTTAAAAAAAAAAAAGGAAAAGGAAAGAGAATTCTATATTAAACAGTGTTAATCACTGGGAGATTTCACTGTGTAAAAATTTCACATTTTTCTTCAGCAATCATAGCACTTTATAGTATTTCACAATTGTTGTTGTTAGGTGCCGTCAAGTCGGTATCTGACTCATAGTGACCCTACTTACAACAGGCGAAACACCATTGTCAGTGCTTCTCTGCTGTTATAGGGTTTTCAATGGCAGATTGAGTTTTGGGAGTGGGTTGCCAGGTCCTTCTCCCAAGCCTGTAGCACCTGGTGTTCCCAGGCGGTCTCCCATCTAAGGACTAACCAGACCCAATGCTGCTTAGCTTCTGAGATCTGACAGGATCAAATGCAACAGGGCTATGGCTGCAGGCATATTTCACAATGGAATCTACTTTTTAAGAGCACACAATGCATACTTTGCTGTGGTTAGGTGCCATGGAGTTAGTGTCTGACTCATAGGGACCCTACGTACAACAGATGGAACATTATTGTCGTGCTTATCTGCTATTCATAGGGTTTTTGATGGCTGATTGTTTTTTGGGAGTGGTTTGCCAGGTCCTTCTCCCAAGCCTATAGCACTTGATGTGTCCCAGGTGGTCTCCCATCCAAGTACTAACCAGGACCTACCTCACTTAGCTTCCGAGGTCTGATACGATTGGACACTACAGTGGTAGAGCTGCAGGCATGAACATTTGTTGTTGTTGTTGTTCTTGTTGTTCTTGTTGTTGTTGTTGTTAGGTGCTGTGGAGTTAGTGTTTGACTTATACTGATCCCATGTACAACAGGCAAAACACCATTGTTAGTGCTTCTCTGCTCTTCAAAGAGTTTTCAATGGCTGATTGTTTCTTGGGAGTGGGTATCCAGATTCTTCTTCCAAGCCTACAGCACCTGGTGTTTCCAGAAGGTCTCCCACCCAAGTACTAACCAGGCCAGACCCTGATTAGCTTTTGAGGTCTGATGGGATCAGCTGCCACAATGATACAGCTGCAGGCATGAATATTTAGGAAAGCTGAATTTAGAGATGAAGTCCACTTCCAAAATACTAGTATCAGTGGTCCTTACTTTTACTTGTACCTTTCCCCACCCCCAATGTCTTTCTTAACCACATCATGGCTAGTATAGTACTTCCTCTCTCCTTGGCTAGCTCAGTTTGTTTCTTGCCCTATCTCTTCATATGTTTCAAATAACACTGCCCAGCTAAGAGGTGTTTCTGAGTCAGAATTGCAGAAACCAACCAATGATTCACTTCTTAGGTAAGCAGAACCCACCAGTGCAAATAGCTTCACTGGATGCTGTCATGGCTTCATGAAATAGGACTGTGTGGGTGAATGGAAAGGAAAAGCAAGTCTGTAGCTGCCAGATGGCTGAACCAAGAGTATAACTGACAGAAGAAAATTAGGTCTGCTTTTGCTTCTGGGGAGAGAGAGAGACCACTAGATCTCATAGGGGTTTAAAAACTATAAGATAAGCATTATCAAGAGAAAGACAAAAGAGATTGTAAAATTTCAGCTTTGATTTTGGATGCTGGCTTACTGACAATATGTAGGGATGAAAATATTTTATGCATGCTTAATTTTCCTTTGCTTTCATTCTTTCCTCTTTTTTTCACAAAATCACATTATAATAGTTGAATTTCATTAAATAGTCTTTCATTATTCTTAAAGTCACTAAAAATTTCTTGTATCCTCACATAGGCTCACTGATTATCCTAACCCCTGGGAAAATTTCTTCAGTTACTCTATTGTGAAATACTACAGATTTTTAAGAGACTGAGTAAAAGAGCGTACTTTAGAATGATTAAGCAAGTTGGAGTTCATGGTAGTTAATTTCATGGACAAATCATTTAGTGTTCATTGACTTAATTTTCCTCATTTATGGCTGAGGAGGAAAGGAGAGAGAAACACATAGGGAAACAAACAGGGAAGCAGTTCTCAATGTAGTTAACAGTCAGACCCTGATGTGGCAGAGTTAAAGATGAAAATGATGTGAGTCCTGCCCTCAAAGAGATTACAAAGAAATAAGTAGAATCTAAGATGATGCAGAAGTAAGAACATCATGCTACAAAAACCCAGAGAAAGGCATGGTTGTTTACATGGGAATTATTGAGGAAGACTTCCTGGTGGGAATATGAGCTAAAGCTTATGATTGACAGGTATTATGACAATAGCAAAAATTTGGAATGACTAAAGGAGGAAGAGTGCACTCTAAACAAAGTGTCTAAATCCCTTTTGTCTATTAGGATACTATAAATTGGGTATTTATAAATGACACAAATTTATTTCTCACAGTTCTGGGGACTGAGAAGTTTAAGATTAAGATGCCAGCAGATGTCGTGTCTGGATAGGGCCTCCCGGTTCATAGACAACTTTGTTCTTACTATGGCCCCATGGGGTAGAAGGGGAAGGGTTTTCTCTTGGTTCTTTTTTATAAGGACGCTAATCTCATTCATGATTGTAGAGCCCTCATGATCTAATGACCTGTTAAATGTCCCACCTCCTGATACCACCATCTTAGGGGTTAAGACTTCAACATAAGAATATTGGGGAGGCACAAACAGAAACCATAGCATAAGACATCAGTGATGTCTCCTTACCCAGACTGAAATCCCAGAAGTCTATGATTTGATTTGGAAAATTTCTCCAGGTTTTACTCTCTGACCTCCACTTCAGATATTTACTGTCCTCTATCCTAGCTTGCTATCCTGTTTGTCTCTACAAACTTTTATGTTCTGGCTTAATCCAGGCAGATTGACAATATTCTGCGACTTCTCTCTCATCACCTGCCTCTTATATCACACTGCCTGTTCCTTGCCCTGCCCTGCTTCCTCTCCAAAGCATTTGGGCCATGAGGTTTCCCAGCTCCTACTCTCCAGGGAAGTATAAGTAGGTGGGCATGAACCTGGAGAGTGAAAAAGATGCCAGGAAATGAGAGCTGTGCTCAAGAGAGAAATATTGTTTTATTTTGGTTTGAAATTACAGTAGGTAGGTGAAAGGAATAGAGTGTGATAGAGCTGGGAGACAGATGAGAGGCCTCTCATGAAATTCTTGAATGCTCATTTAGTTTAAAAAGCCAGATTAGAGGTTCTTTTTGGTAATAAATGGGAAATCATTTAATATATTTAATCAAGGAAGTAACATACTCCAGATTTTTCATTGTGAAGGTTAATTTGGTGGCCATGAATAAAATGGATTGGTGAGGGAAGAGTCTCACGCTATAATTGTTAATAGAACTTGGTCTGAATTCATACAATTGGGAAGGCAAAAGTGAAAGAAATATGAGGTTATGAGTGATTAAAATGGGGCAGAGGAAGAGGCAGCAATGATGCAATTTCCAAGAAATACTAGGTAATAAAAGGAGCCATTGAGACTGGGTGGATGGGACTATTAAAAAGAAATGGGGAAGTTCAAGAGGAGGAAATGTTTCATGCCCAGAGGTAGTATGGAGTGGTAAAGATGAAGACCAAATTTAGTAGGAGAAACTGAGTCCCATCTTGGAGAAAATGTAACTTCCGAGAATCTTGTTTTTCTCAGAAAATTCTCTAGTGGAATCGTTCCATGAATTGTATGAAATAGTTATGGAAGCTGCTGTATGTAGATAGTACTTTACAAAATTTTGTTTGGAATTGAGTCTCTGGGATGGAAGGCACTTTTAACCCTGGTTCATCCACCTCAGTGACCCCTTCCTATGTTTAAATGCATTCAGCAGCTTCTGAATCAAATGGCCATTCTGCTCATACCTGAACTCCTCCAGGGGCAGAATAGTCCTCACCTTGCCATACAACTCATTTTGTCTTTGGAAAGGACAAAGAATGCTTCTATGCCAGTGTTCAGGGCCTTCTGAAATCATTGAATGTCAGACTTCTCTGTTCATGAGAACTACTTCAGCAGTGTTAAGTCCCAGTGAGATTTCTGCCAGGCTGATCTCTGGTAGAATTTGATCACAGGAATTTGTGCCCTAAAGAGTTTTCCAAGAGAGCTGGAGGGAGCTCATGGACAACACTATCCTAAAACTTTTCTCCATGTCCTATTTTGACCAAGTGCCACATATTGTAATAGAATAAATTTATTATAATTCAAGAACTCACTATTAGATCTCCAACAACTTTCTTTTCCAAGTATAATATGAAATTATGTGGATAAAAGTGCTTTGGAAAAAATGGAGCACATAAAATAACTTGAAACATTATCTTAACATGGAAAAATATATTTTTGCAAAATAGCTAATACTTATTGAAGCTTCCTATATGATACCTACATTGTTATGCCTTGTTCTGTATATATTCATATTTTATTATTTTTCACTTATACAGTTGAGTCTTATTGTTGTTGTTAGTTGCCATATAGTCAGTTTCTGACTCATAGTAACCCTACATACAATAGGCGAAACAGTATTGTTACTGCTTCTCTGCTATTTATAGGATTTTCAATGGCTGATTGTTTCTTGGGAGTGCATTGCCAGGTCCTTCTTGAAGCCTACAGCATCTGGTATTCCCAGGTAGTTTCCTATCCAAGTTCCAACCAGGCCCAACCCTGCTTAATTTCCAAGATCTGATGGGATTGGATGCCACAGTGTTAAGGCTGCAGGCAGTTGAGTCTTAGAAAAGTGGAATACTTTTTTCAGGGTCACAAAGAGACACAGCCAAATTTAAGTCATCACATTTTATTGCCTTATTAAAAAAAACTAAAGAGATTTCTTTTTCTTTTGTAGGCAAGAAAATCTTCAAGGAGCTTTATGGATATGGTACCACAAGAGATATATATATATATACATTTAAAAAGTAAGACTCACTCTTTCACTTAGTAGTATATTTTTGTTAGTCATACTTCTGTTGATTTGCTTTATTATTATCATAGCCTTATTATTATTGTCATGTTGTCAGTTTGACTCCAAAGGAGGATTCATTTGTGTTTTCTTCTGAAAATATTTTTCTGTGACTTTAGCTCCCTGGAGAAGCTTCATATGGCAAACTTGTGGTATTGAAGGTTAGGAGTTATAGGAATGGAATATAAACAAAGAAAAGAGTGAGGCACTAAAGACACATTTTATCGGTTTCATGGTTTTGCTTGGAGCTACCTGCACCAGAGTGTCCACACAAGAGAGCTGTAATCAGTTAATTCTGAACCTACCAAGAGTTGTTTAGATATTTCAAGGTTTAGAGTAATATGTGAATATTCTTTTTACAATGGCATGCTTCTTCTTAGTTGTTTATTTTCTAAGTATTATAGAATATAGTGACCTGAGCTCTAATTTTTTAAGAGTGAAATATCCCTATTAAATGATTACCTTTATAGGGCAAAATGGGATAGGAAGTTCTTGCTTTTCCTAACTAGCATTTTTGAATTGTAGGTATATTCTTAAAATAACTTGGAGAAATTCAACAACTGCTAATTTCAGATTTGATTGGACATCAATTATAATATTTGGATGGTTCTGGGCTGTAGTGTATTTTAAAGCTTGCCAATGATTCTAGGATACACCAGGGTTCAAATTGTCATGTTTCTAGTCAAGCACAGAATTGTAGCCTACACTACACTTATATATGCAGAACCACAACAATAAAACTCTACTCTTAATACCTGTAACCACTAGTAGAAGTTCTGGCTATTGAAGCATAAATTGAAAGCTTTCCTTGGGTCAACATAAAAACTTCATTCAATTTATGTGAGGAGATTTTTAGGCAGAAATAGTGATAGGCATAGAGATAGAAGAGTTTCCAATAACCCTTGAGGATCTGAAAACAAAATTATAATTCAAACTTCACCTGGGTAAAAACATAACTTTTTAATATCTTCATAATAATGAATTTGAGGTTTTAAAATCTTAATTCTTACACAGCTACAATTTATTTATTATTATAATTTTGATCAAAGCTTTGCCTTCAAGCAGAATAATTTCTCATTATAAAGCTTGCAAATTGTCTCAGGAAACTATGTTGTAGATATTTTCACTGAAAATATATTATTTTTTCCATGGCTTCTCATGGTTATTGCCCTAGGACATTTTCATGACCAAAGTAAGTTGGGCAGTTAAAGGATAAAAGGAAAGCTACATTATATATTTGATTGATTCTTATAGTTCACATTTCTTTGGGTTGTGGAGTTCTGGTTCCAACATACTATTAGTTTAGTTTTACTTGAGAATGGTTTTGATTTTTGTAGTGCTCAATTCTTCTACAAATGAAAGACTGTTTGTAGAAGTTGCTTTAGAGACTTAGTTGAATGTTGGAACCTATTTTTATACCTGACCAAGGTGTACTTGAATTGAATCTAAGTGTCCTAGCTCTTAGACAACTGTGCATGTTGTGATCTGATCCACAGCATCTCAATATGCCTGTGGCATATCATAATGGTCACTGTTAAGACTCACAGCCTGAAATTACCTTGATTATGGGGGGTCACAAGGCGTAGTGATGGACTCCCACAGGCTAAGGGCCATCTCAACTGCTGAGAGCATTTACTGTGATGTACTGTTTAAGTGGTCTCAACAGGACATCATGAGATGGAAAATGGAGTTGTTTAGACATTCTCTTGCTAAGAGTGATTTCTGATTTTGGTATTACTATGAAAACCCTTGACTGTTCTGGCTACCTTTTCCTTACATAAATCATTACTTTTGTGATTTACTTTCTTCTCACTCATTTTCAAGGAAAAGGGAAGTTAATTTGGTGCCATTTGATTTTCTAATTTTTACCTCCTTCCCTCTTTCCCTCCCTTTTTTCCTTCCTTCCTTTCTCTCTTTCTCTATTTCTTTCCCTCTCTCCCTCCAACTGTTGGCCATAACAGGAATATGACTTATTCAAGGAGTATCTATTGAATGTTTTAAGTCCACAGTACTGACACTTTCCAGTTGTTAGGGGTTGTTTTGAAGGGCATAAATTGAGCTATCAGTTCAGAATGTTTGAGCTCCTTTCTTTTTTCTGGTGCTTTTATCTCGCTTCTGACTTTTAGATCCTTTTGCATCAGTTTGCAAGGTTTTTATAAAGTCATCCCTTTGTGAAAATGTACGGCTTTGTTGAATGTCGTGGAATTTTTATTGATTTGCAGTTCCTTCATCTTGGGACAAATCCTCAGTTACCTCAGATGATATATTTTTGTGCTAGCATTCCTTTCATTGTTTGCTATATATGTTCGCTTTGACATTTTGATTTTCTGGATTTCAAGCAAAAGCTTTATCTTGAGTTCTCAGTGTAGTTTCCAACACTTTATGTTTGAATACTTTTCACTGAGCTTAAGAATTTTTAAAAATAAAATGATTAATAATTGCACTGCTCTTCCCTGAATTGGCACTGTTGGGTAGAGTTTACAAAACTGTGACAGGCAGTTTATATGGCTGATGATTGGAACATGCCCCTTCTCTAACACTATAAACTGCATGTTGGCTTCTGAGCTGTTATTAAAGTCAAATGCTTTTTCTACCTATATCACAAGTTCATTTTGAGTCTTGAATGGCATAATGAATGATAACCCTCTGTTGACTGTAAAGCATTGTGCAATAGTGAAGGATTACTGTTACGTGGGAAAAAAAAGAAAAAAAAAAAACCTCACAAAGGTATACATCCTAATTAAAATTAAGCTTTTAAAAATACAAAACCATGTAGTGAAACTACATCATTTGATAGAACAAAGGAAAGGTAGGGGAGGGGAAAATATTTGTACATAAAAGTCAGAAAAAGGAAAGAAAACGCAAATAGTAAGGTTTGAGACAATGTGTAGAAAAGAAATTTTCAGGATGTAGTTCAGTTGAAAGTTCCAGTGTCACAAAGGTCCCAAGCTTTGTAAACTCTACCCAGTAGTTCCAAGTTAAGGGATGAGTGATTCAATTATTAATAATTTTATTTCTTTTTAAATCTTAATCTCAGTAAAAAGTATTTAAACACAAAGTATTGGAACCTGCACTGAGAACTCAAGATACAGCTTTTGCTTGAAATCTGGAAAATGGAAACATCAAAAGAACATATATAGTCAACAGTGGAAGGAATGCTAGCAAAAAATATATCATCTGAGGTAACTGAAGGTGTGTCCCAAGATGAAGGACCTGCAAATCAATAAAAGTTCCACAACATTCAAAAAAGGATGTAATGCAGTCATACAGTTTGTGATGATAAAGTTGATTAAGAAGAAAATGAAGACGTTTACACATGTCATTTTAATGAATATTTTTAGAGATTATAGAAGAGATGAGCATAGATGGAACAGATATAAATAAAGGCATTAGTAACAATTTGATGAAATATCTAATCACACACATTCAGGAAGGAAAATAAGCTTTATTCTAGGATGAAAGCTTTCTCCTGAGCTCTGATTTCATCTTGTTGATGAATGTCTCTATATCACACACGCAGACATTATTTAGAATTGAAGGATCTTTCCTTAGTCTTTCTTAGGGATTAGCACTTCTGCTAAGCTGTGTTTTGGAAAACTGATAGACAATGGGAAAGGTATAAGGTTTGATTATTTCATGTTGACCTCTAAAGATAGCAGGTTAGAAGCAGTAGAAAAACGCTAACTATAAAATAAAAAGGCTTGAATTTAAAGTCTAACTTTTCAACATTAACAACAAAGATCATTGACGTAGGGCAGAGATTCTCAAAGTTTTATGTACATGTGAATTACCTGGAGATATGTTAAAAGGCAGATTCAGGTCACTATATCTGATGCGAGGCTCCCAAGTGGTGCTGGATACTGCAGAGTTGCCATGGACCGCGCTTTGATCAGCAACAGCCTCAAGTATTTCATTTATTTATCTTCTGTTACATAGCTGAAAGAGGTATAATGCAGAGCTAGTGTTCTTCACATTACATCCCACAAAGTGAGCATTAACTAATTGTAAAATGCCTTTTCTTCTGAAGCATCAATTTTCATTGTTAAAAACAAAATCAACAAATATTCTCCCTCATTCATGTTCCATATATATATTGAAAACAGATCTACACACACACACACACACACACACACACACACACACACATATATGTGTATATATGTGTGTGTATGTGTGTGTGTGTGTGTGTGTGTGTGTGTGTGTGCATATATATAGTGTCCATTTAGGATTTCTTCCAACTATAGAGAAGCATATATGCAAAATACAAGAAAATTATCATTTTTTATATCCTGCAGTTCATTTACATAAAACAGTTTATTTCATAGAGATTTTCCTCATATCTTCTTCAATTTTGTGTTTTACTTTTTAAAAACGGAAACAATTCCCATAACATAAAATTCACCATTTAATCATGTTCAAGTGTACAATTTATTGGCTTTTCATATATTTACAATACTGTGCAACTATCTCCACTATCTGAGAGCCAGAATATTTATAATATCCCCCCAAAAAACCTTGTACAGAATAAGCAGTTGCTCCTGATTTCCTCATTTCCCAGCCTCTAGAAACTGTAAGTTTGCTTTCTGTCTTTCTGAATTTGTCTTTTCTGGACAATTCATAAAAATGAGGTCATAGAATATGTGACCTTTTGTGTTGGACTCCTTTCACTTATTACAATGTTTTCAAGTTTCATCCATGCTGTGGCATGCATCATTACTTCATTTTATGGTGAAATAATATTCCATTTTGTGGATAACTATGGTAATTTACTCACTCATCTATTGATAGATATTTGAGCAGTTTCACTTTTTAACTATTAAGAATAATGCTGTTACAACAGCTGTGTGCAAATTTTTGCATGGATATATATTTTTATTCTCCTGGGTACATAAGTAATAGTAAAATTTCTTGGTCATATTGTAATTATACATTTAACTTAATGAGGAATTACCAACTGTTTTCCAAAGCAGCTACCTCATATTAAAATCCCAACAACTGTGTAAGAGAGTTCTAATCTCTCCACAACCTCACTAGAATTGATTTTCTGTTTTGGTTTGTGTTTTGGTTTGCGTTTTTAAAAATAACCATCCTAATGGGTATTCAGTGGTACTTAATATTTGGGTATATATTTCTTAGTGGTAATAATCTTGAGTATACTTTAATATGCTTTTTGGTCTATCTTCTTGGGAGAAATGTCTGCTCAAGCCCTTTGCCCATTTTTTATCAGGATATTTGCCTTCTTACTATTGAGTTGAGGAAGTGTTTATATGCTCTGGGTCCTAAACTCTTAATAGATACATGAACTAAAAATTCACTCTGTGGATTATCTTTTCACTTACTTGACTGTGTCCCTTGATGCACAAAAGATTTTAATTTTGATGAAATCCAATTTATTATTTATTTCATTTATTGCTTATGCTTTTGACATTGAATCTAAAAATCCTTCGCCAGCTTCCAAGATCATGAGGACTTAGGCCTAGGTTTTTCTTCTGAGAGGATTATAGTTTCTTAAATTTGGACTTTTGATGTTTTAGAGTTAATTTTTGCATACAACATGGTATAGATCCAACTTTAGTATTTTGCCTGTGCTTATTCAATTTTTCCAGCATCATTTTTTGGAAAGTCTATTATTTTTCCAATGAGTGTTCTTGACATTCTTTTGATAATTAAAAAGTAGGTATATGGACTTATTTCTGGGCTCACAATTCTATTCCATTGATCTATACATTTATCCTCAAATCACTCTGTTTTGATGATTATAGCCTTGTAATAAGTTTTGAAATTTTGAAGTGTGAGTCTTATAATTACTTTCTCATTTTTAAAATTTTTTTCTCTTTTATGTTCTTTTTGTTTCTATATGAATTTTGGATCAGCCTGTCCATTTCTAAGAAAAAAGTCACTGGAATTTTGATAGAAATTGCGTTAAATCTGTACTCTCTTTTAAGACTAGTTCCATTTTAAGAAGATTAAGCTTTTTAGTTCACCAAAATGATATTTTTCCATCTATTTAAGCCTTTAATTTCTTTCCACATGTTTTTTAGTTTTCAATATATAAATATTACACATTCTTTGTTACATTCATTTTTAATCTTAGATGCTATTATAATTGGAATTGTTTTCTTTTTCTTAATTTCATTTTTGAGTTGTTCATTGCTATTATACAGGAATATAAGAAATCTTTATATATTGCCATTGATCCTAACACTTTGCTGAGTTCATTCATTAGCTCTAATGGGTTTTCCATGAATTCTTCAAAATTATCTCTATATGAAATTATCATGTCTGTAAACAGAGATAGTTTTATGTTTCTCCTTTACAGTGTGGATGCCTCTCCCCACTTAACTAAATGTTCTGCATACAACTTCTAGTATAATGTTGAGTAGAAGGGCCAAGAGAGTATATCCTTGTATTGCTTCACATTATTAGAGAAAATTGTCAGTCTTTTACCACTAAGGATTAGTTTGCTTTAGGTTTTCCATTGACTCTCATTATTATGTTGAAGAAATTATCTCTTCTTTCTAGTATTTGGAGTGTCCTTTGTCATGAAAGAGTACTGGATTATGTCAAATGCTTTTTCTATGTTAAATGAGATGATCATATAGAGACAGGTGCTGTGCTGCATACCTGTAATGCCAGCAACTTAGGAGAGTGAGGGAGGAGGATCATGAGTTCAAGGCTGCAGGGAACATGTGAAATTTAGTGAGACCTTGTCTGAAAATAAATAAATAAATAAATAAATAAATAAATAAATAAATAAATAAATGAAGGGTCTGGGGGGATGCAGCACAGTGGTAGAGTGCTTGCCTAGCATACCTGAAGCCCTAAATTCAACATCGTCGGTACTGCAAAAGAGAGAGGGAGGGGGATAGGGAAATATGATCACATAGATTTCTTCTTTGTTCTATTTATGTGGTGTATTCCACTGATTGCTTTTCATAAACACATTTTGAAACACATATGCCTTCCTGTAACAAATATCATTTGGTCATGTTGAATAATCCTTTTAATATGCTGCTGAATTTAGTTTTCTAGTGTTTTGGTGAGAATTTTTACATATATATTCATAAAGGATATTGGTCTATAGTTTTATGACATGATGTTTTCATCTTTGGCAAAGAGAATGAGTTGGGAACTATTTTCTCCTCTTTTAGTTTTCTGGAAGTGTTTTAGAAGGATTGATTTTAATTATTCTTTAAATACTTTGTAAAATTCACCATTGAATACATATGGTTCTGGCTTTTTTTGTTGGGTGGTTTTTGGTTACAGTTCCAATTTCTTGTAATATGTCTATGCAGATTTTCTGTTTTTGCTTAAGTCATCTTATAGTTTTGTTTATAGGAATTGTTCTGTTTCATCTAAATCTAATTTGCTCACATATAACTTTTGGAAAAAGTCTCTTTTTATCTTTTCATTTGTGTAAAGTCACTGTCAATGTATACACTTTCACATTTGATTTTAGTAATTTGAGTCTTTTCATCTTTTTTCTTCTATATCTTTTCTCCCTCTGGAAATCAATTATGCATATGTAATTATGCTTTATGGTGTCTTATCTCTCTCTTAGTTTGTTAGTTTTTCATCCTTGCTTCCTTTTTCTGTTCTTCAGACTGAATAACCTCAATTTTCTTGTCTTCAATCTCATTGATTATTTGCTTTGCCTGCTCAAACATGGTGTTGAACCCCTCTAGTGAAAATTTCATTTCAGTTATTGTACTTTCTAGCTTTAAGATTTCTATATGATATATTTTTATAATTTATCACTTTACTGATATTCATTTTTTGGTGAGACATCATTGTCACATTGTCATACTTTTCTTCAGTTCTTTGCAGTTGGTGTTCTTTTTTTCTGAGTATATTGAGGCTGACTTAAAGTCTTTGATAAGTCTGATATTGGAGCTTCCTTAGGGATGGGTTCCTTCCTTCCTTCCTTCCTTTTTTTTCTTGCTATTGTAGTCAATTAATTTTTGTTTCCTATACATGGGCCATATTTTCCTGCTTCTTTGATGCTCATAATATTTTGTTGAAAACTGGATATTTTTAATATTATAATTATGGGAATCAAATTCTCTTTTCCAGGCTTATTGTTGTTATGTATTGGAGTAATTGTTTGTCTAGTGATTTTTATGGACTAATTTTGTTTCTTCCTTTCCTTCCCTCTTTTCTTTTTTTTTCTTTTGTTAAAGTTGTGAGGCATGGTCTTTCTATATAACTCAGGCTGGCCTCACTATCTACCTGCATCAGCATCCTGAGTACTGGGATTATAGGAATCTGCTACCAGGGGTATGCCTGGCCTTCCAAACCAATTTTCCAAAGTTTATATTTATTATTGAGTTTGGTCACTGAAATCTCTGTTTACGTATGAGCTAGTGATTTGACAGTGTTCTCCTTTAACCCTGATATTTAGATGTCTTGTTCTTAAACATTTGTTTGATTGAGGTAAACTTGTGATTAGTTTCCAGATTTTTCATGAATTTGATACTGATTTTTTTTTTTTTTTTTTTTTGCAGTTATTTTCTGCCTGGACAGAGAGTCAGGCTTTTGGAATGTCCTATATCTTGATTTCCAATGACATCACTGCACATATATTGACATTTAATCATCACAGCACTATTATTATTTGAGGCTATGCAAATAGCAGTCCATGTCCCTATTCCCTTTATGTGTGTATTACTGGGTATTGATTTGTGGGAAAGTCTCTTGTTGGGAACAACCAGCTCCACTAGAAATGGTCTGGTTGGCCTACTCCTCTTGGTGACCTCTATACTGTGCTCCAACAATGCTGACCCAGGCATTGTATCATGAGCAGTTTCTTCCCCAGTTGCTCTCATGACAAGGGGTCTTATACTTTTTTTCCCCCAAAACATCATTTGTTATTATCTTTTTGTGACAAGTTTTACAAAATTTTCAAAAATGGGAATATATGCTTATTATTTTAGGGTGTTGCTAAATAGAGACTGTTATTTTGTGTTGATTCTTAAAATTTTTGATTAAGTTACTAGAAAATTATGCTTTCTTTGAAAACAACATGAAGCTTTGGTAGCGAATTGACATAGTTTCATAACAGACAATGTTCTAGCAATCAGAGGCAAAACTATAAATCCTCTAGTACTTATTACCTTATTTTTCTTATTGATGTCTTATTTTCAGGATACATGTACATGATCACCACATTTATAGATTCACATTTTATATTTGCCCTAGAGTTCTAATTATTATTATATTTATGATGTCAAAATTAAGTTAATGTGTTTACACTGATATTTCATCAATGTTTCTAATCCTTCAATAAAGCGAATTTGAACCATTACTGATTTTGAACCATTAGTCTGTTTTAGGCTGGGATTTAGCTTAGTTGGTAGAGTGCTGCTCTGTAGTGTCTGAGGCCCTGTGTTTGATACCTAGCACCACAGAAACAGAAAAAGGACATGGCAACCCACTCCCAAAGTAATCCTGAAACAATTAGCCATTGAAAACCCTATGAGGGTCACTAGAAGTGAGACACACGTCCATGGCATCTAACAGCAACAAAAAGTCTATTTTTTGGAATGAAGAATTTAAAGAAACCTAGTAGTAACAAGGAAAATAAAAACATTAACCAGTGTATCATGCAAAAGATGAGAAAAATCCATGTTTTCTAAGACACCAATACCATTTTTATAAGTGCATGGGCAGCCGTGAAGAACTGGTGATTATGAATATATTTGAGAATTTCTATAAACATTATAAATTTCTTATATTTTAAATTGTTAAATAATTGTTAAACAATTGTTAGCAAAATTGCTTCATTTTTTCTCCTCCTGAAACTTGCAAATTTTTAGCAGATTACTTGTTACTCTAGATGACTGCTAGCCTATAATCACCTTGAGACTGCTGTGGACCTCACCTTGAGAAATTTTGTGGAGAATCACATATTAAAACTGTGACAGTAATGAAGGCAAACCTTTACTTTGGAGGTTTAGAAGCTTGTTGATAATGCCTCAGTAGTGTGCAAGTGTGTGTGTGCTTGGGTGTTTATGTATGTATGTGCATGTTTTGTTTTGCTTTCTGCCCAACTATAACAGATTAGTATTGATATTTCAATAGATGTTAGAAGTAAGATAAAGTTTCCATGAGGATGGCAGCAGTTCTGTTCAATCATTTGTTCAGAATTTTCATGTTTCATATTATAAAATTCCCCTTGCCCCAGCCTGGTTTATGAAGTCTCTCATTCTGAGAGCTCTTTAATTGAATTTTTATGTTATATAGGCCACTACACTTACTATGTTTGTACATTAAGCAGTAGCTACAAGGCAATTCACGGGCTTGGATTTAGCTCAGTTGGTAGAGCGCCTCTCTGAAGTTTCTAGGTCCTGAGTTCAATTCCCAGCACTGCAAAAATGGGAGAAGGACATGGCAACCCACTCCAGAGCTAATCCTGAAACAATTAGACATTGAAAACCTTATGCGAGTCGCTATGAGTTGGACACGACTTGATGGCACCTAACAATAATAAGAAAATTCACTATCTTTTAGCTTTTAATTGTTGATGATTTCATGGTTTCTGTCTTTTACCCATGATCTCTTAACTATACTTGAGCTCAACTAATAACATCGCACTCTTAGAGATTCATCTACAAACCATAGCTAGCAGATCCCAAATGTATACTTCTAGTCCCAATCTCTTTTATGAGATTTTAGCAGCACCTCTGTTTGGGCATCTGCAACTACCTTCAATGTAGCCTGTTCAAAAGATGATTCATTATGTCACTTCTCCACCCCTTATTATTTATTGGTTTCTTCTACTTCAGTTGGTGGCATTATCTAATATCCTACCATTCAAGTTAGAAAATAAAAAATGGGTCAGTTTTAAATTTATGTTAGAAATATCTTATTTCAATGTTTTCCTCCTCTTTATCTCCATGACCTCTACCTCCTACTCTTGTTCAAGTTCTTTTCTATTATGATTTTGTGCATTATGTTCTTGGGACAACTCTGTCATTGATCTCCCTGCTTCCAGTATTTGCTTTATCTCTGTATTCCTCCAGAGCCCCCAGAAATGTTCATGTAATAAGTCTCTGACCCTACATTCCTCTGTTAGGACCCTCAGTGACATCAGGCCCCTGCAAATTAAAGGACTACTATTATGTTAGTGTGCCTGTGGCCACATTCCTTCACATTAAAATATTAAGAAATTCAACAGGAAAATGGAGAGAAATGCTTCTAGTAAATGAGTATATATGAATACCACCATCCAGTTTTTAAAAATGGAACAAATTTACATTATGCTTTGAAAGGCTGAAAATTTTAAGGCTTGATGGTTTGTCCAATAGATAATTTGCATTAAATGTTATTAAAAGTTTCTACATTCTGTAGAAAGTGATTACTTTATATTTAATTTTTATATTATATAATAATAACAACTTATGTAGGTACCTAAATAAGCACAATTTCTATGCCTGACACTTTATTTTGAATAGTATGATCCCAAACTGACTTTTCCATAGGAACAAAGTTACATATGGGAATTATGCTTTGGAGAACTATCAGAATACTGTGTGTATCATGAAATAAGGGAATAGGGAAAGAAAAATTAAATGACATTTGGACATGAATAACATTTATCAATGAGTCTCATTCAAAAACTAGACATTTGCTAAAACATAACACCACCAAAAACCTCATGTAATTTGATCAGTGAAAGTAGTACAGAATTTTTGTACTATTATTTTTCACAAGTTAAACACCAATATTTGTCTTCTCCTCTTTCCAGCAAATCATTCCTCATCACAATAAGATACTCCTACTGTTCACTGAATTGCTCAAGTCAAAAACCTATGAATAATCTGTTAATATCCTTTCCTTTATCCCTAATATCTAACTGAACAGTAATTTCTCAGGGCTCTTCCATCAAAAAGTATCTTAAATTTGTACTTTTTGTCTCTATTGCTTCCTTCAAGCCCATTATCTATCATCTAGATACTTTCAATCTCTCCCTAACTATTCTTGGAACCTCTCTTTTAGCCCATTCATAATCCATTTATAATCCATTATAATCATTTATAAGCTTAATAGCTCAGTGCTCCAGTTCCTCAGAATGTGACGGTATTAGTCTCCCAGTGTTGCTATAACAAAATGCCCCATTCTAGGTGGCTTAAAGAATACACACTTATTCTCATGTTTCTGTAGGATGGAAATCCAAGGTCCAGGTGTGAGAAGGTTTAATTCCATCTGAGGTCTCTCTCTTTTCCTTGCAAATGTCTGCCTTCTTGCTGTGTCTTAACATAGCCTGTCCTCCATGTGTGCTTATCCCTGCTGTTTCTTCCTCTTCTAAGGACACTGGTCAAATTGGATTAAGGTCATATCTCTATGTTCTCATTTAACCTTAATTACCTCTCTCTTTTCCCACTTTCTACAAAAAAAGTTTTATTCAAAAATAGGATCTTTTCAAAAAAAGAGAAAATGTTTACATACAGTTACTTAGTTTAGAAATAGTCAAAACACAGTAAAAGAAGTCCAGATTTAGAAATTATAATTTATAATATATACAATACTGGTATGGAAAAACAGTTTACATGTTTGATTCTTTTTGTTCCATAACATTTCAATAACTCACATTTGTTAAAACCCATGGTTGGGAATAAAGAAAAGTCTTATCTCTGTTCTTCCTCTTATATGCCAACCTTCCTGGCAGATACAAAAATTGCAACAGGTGAAGCAGTGTATTTGTACCTTTTTTTGAGTGCCTGTGAATCAAAAAAAATGCATCTCCAATTTTATTCTCTTTTCTTATTTTCTTCTTTGAAATTTATTTATATATGGCTATGGGGTCTGATCATATTTACCAGGCCTTTTTGAATTTAAATTTTTAAAAGTGGGAGCCCTCTAAGGGTAAGGAGACTTCACTACTATGATAATACAAGACTCAGAGCTTAATACTGTTAGGTTATCAGTACTCATCATGATTTTGCTCTCTAAATGGGCTCTCAGAGCAGTTGTCGACTACTCTTTTTCAGCATGGTACTGAAATATTTCAGACTACATTCAAACAGCTAATACAGACTAAAAGCAGGAGAAATGGCTTGTTAAACTAAAGTGCTATTAGCTACTATATTCAAGAGGCTGTCTTGGTTTCACATTCCAAAGTTTTTAAGCTATTTTTCACCATGGCCAATGCTTCTCAAACTGAAGAATTCTAGACATCCTTCTGTAGTTCATTTTTTTTTCAAAGATTAGGAAAGAAGTTTAATTTTTTTCTAATCTTAAAAAGCTCTATTATATATATTCACAAACAGAATCAGAACAATTTTAAAGACAAAACATGACTTCAAAGATATTACAAGTTGGCAATGTGAACTATGGTTTCATATACTGGCCTCTATGAGGAGGATTTCAGTTAGCAACACTGGTAAAGCAATAACTTAGGGGATCCCGATTTCTGAGAATGTAGCTGTATGCTGACTGACAGTGAATATAAATAAAATTAACAGCTTCCCCTTGTTGAGCTACATTTTCAGAAGTAATGTTATTTTCTGCTTAAATATATACAATCCTGTCTATATTGATCAGGAAGAAAATCAAGGAAAAATATTTGGACTGATTTTTAACTTTACATTGTTTAATAATTAGAGGAATGCTGCAGTCAAAGGTTACTGATTTATAACTAAATATATATAATATATGTCACAAAAATAGTGGAAGTCAAGAAGCCAAATGATTAGCATTTGACCTACTCAAACAGAAATTGTGGGTGGTTTTACTCTTTCAGTATATATTAAATTATGTCATCCCTGCTCTTTACTGCTCTTTTGGTGCACCTGGCAAGTATGTGGTACCTTTCTGAATTTTTAATTACATTATTTCTTCTAGGATCTCAAATGCAATAAGAATTCTTTCCTGACCCTAAAGAGATCCTTTCCATAATGTCATGACAATAAATTCAAACAGCCTGCTAAAAATAACTCCTTGTCAAATAAAAAGTCAATGGTCATTCTTTGTATAAATAACATCTACCAAAACCAAAATGAAGTTGCTGATGAAATTAGCAATTCAAAGCCTTTCTCTTTTTTAAAAAATGAGTCAACTTTGTAAGTCCATATAAGAAAACCATTGCCTATAAATTAAATTGTAATCCAACACATTTAATAATTTAATATATTTAAACATGACATTGGATCAAATAAGACCCCACAGAGTTGAAGGACTAATTCCATCAATCCCACAATTTAATGAGATTATCCCAACCATGTTATGACTTTAGATGTTTTATGTGGCCACACTGCACCTATGCACACTTTATCATGAGCTTTAAACTGACTGTAGAGTTTTGTGGTCTTCCAATCCTGAATGTTTAATTTTCCATTTCCACCTCCTTAAATTACACAGCTCATGTCTGGTGAAAAGTCTACCTGACAGGCATACTCTGCTACAATATGGCCCTTAAAACTTTTTCTCTTATTTAATCTGAATCTATTCTGTGCTCCAAAAATTAAGATTTGATTGTCCATTGATTGGTATGCTAGCCATTTCCCACTTGGAGACAAAGTCACTGCAGCCGTTGAATGCATACTGGGTTCTGTTGTATACTTAAAATCTACAGGGATATCCCATTCCCAAACTCTTGGCTCTTATCATCAGATATGCTCACAAATCTCCTCATCAACAAAAATCAATGGTGTTGATAGCCCCCAAATGCTGACTGTATTTCTGCGAATTTTCTCCACTTCAAATGTCCCACTGCACAATCTTTTTGTCAGACATCCCAGCCACAAAGAGATTTTTGTTTATCTTTATTGGGATTGAATTTGACACAATAGGGTACTTTTTGGTTGGTAAATCTTGATATACACTGTCCTGTCTCAGTGTCTCAGAGTTTAAGATACCCATCCTAGGCTGTGCGGAGGAACTGTGTTCCTGCAGTATTGAAACAGATGTCCCCAACAGCTTTATTGTGACCAATAAATGTTCACAGACAGTGCTGGTCTCCATAAACTTCCCATAGCTTGATTTTACAGTATATGGAACAAGATAGCAAAAACTGGCTAGAGACAGGAAACAATCTCACTTCACTGATACCTCGTATGTCCAGACCGCACATAAATTTATTTTTTGGGAAGGTAATACTTTTCAGGTGGCACAGACGACTGCAGATTAACAAAAACATCCTGAGGTATGTGAAGATAAGACCTGCCTTGATAGTCATACATTTCTTTAACACGTAAGCTTGTCTTCTTCTCCCCAGGTTTCTCTTCTTCCTCTTTGCCTTTTTTCTGCTGCTTTGCTGCAATTTCATCTAGTTCTTTTTGTTCTTCTGAAAGTTTGGCTACATCTTTTTCATCCACATATTTTATCCATAGTCCCAAGAAACCATCAATATTAGATGCATCATTTTCTTTGAACTTTTTTCTGTTTTCTGTTTTTTTCTGACCAGTTTCAAATATAGTTAAACCTTAATTTTTCCCCCTGCTTCTACAGAACCAATGTATTTAGCAGACACTTGATGATTATCTAATGAAGAGTCCAATGCATAACCATCTGTGGCAAAAGTTCTTTGCTGTTCAAACATGAAATCATTGCTATGAGCTGATTCAGCATATCCAGACAGCATATTTCTAGGGGCAGCCATTTTCTGTGTTCTAAAGGGATTTTCTGGTCTAAGCTCAGAAGCAAACATTGGTTCATAGGTAGGATTATACTGTACTTCTTTGCAGCAGGGTCAAGGTGAACTCTACTCTCCAAATCTTCCTTAACTGCCACTTCTGGAGCAGAGTCCGCTGCTCCTGCCAGAGAGGGCTTGGCCAAAGGTGATTTGGTTAAGTGCATGAGGGAGTCGGCAGCTGGCTGCGGACACTGACTACCTTCACTCTCTGAATCCGGTTTGGATCCTGAACCCGGACCATCAGAAGCAGCTACAGCTGCAATTGCAGCCAACATGATAGCAATAGATCCTCTCCTTAATTACCTCTCTAAAGGCCTGCTCTCTAATACAACAGTCCTCCCTTACCCATGGTTTCATTTCTCATGGTTTCAGTTACTCACATTAACTGTTGTCTAAATACATTCAATAGAAACTTCCAGAAGTAAATAATTCATACATTTTAAATTGCATACCATTCTGGGTAGTGTGATAAATTCTTTTGCCATCCTGCCATGTCCCACTCTGAATATGAATTATCCCTTTGTGCAGGATGTCTGTACTGTACATGCTATCTGCTTGTTAGTCACATAGTAACTGACCAGGATATCAGATCAACTGTCATACTACTGTGGTGCTTGTGTTTAGGCAACCCTTATTTTTACTTAAGTAAGGCCTCAATTCATAAGAGCGGTGATGTTGGCAGTTTGGACACACCAAAGAGAAGCTGTAGAGGGTTTCTGTTAAGTGAAAAAGGTGAAAGTTCTTGAGGAAAGAAAAAACTTGTAGGCTAAGTTTGTTATGATCTATTATAAAAATAAATCTATCCATGAGATTATGAAAAAGGAAAAAAATGCAAGTTTTGTTTCCCCCCGTCAAACTGCAAAAGACGTGGCTACAGTGAGTAATGAGGTATGCACTGTATATACTGGAAGAAACACCATATATGTAATGTTTGGCACTGTCTATGTCCATGGCTTCAGACATTCACTAGGAGTCTTGTAACATATTCCTTGCAAATAAGAGAGTACTACCATACAGTCATGTTTTGGACTAAGGCTTCAACATATGAAAGCTGTATGGATTCCATTCTGTTGATAACAACAACTATATTTGAATGTAGGATCAATAGAGGGGGAATTAAAATAAGGTAAATGAATGTATTGAATGTATTTAGACCACAGTTGATGTGAGTGTGGTCGCACATGCCTATAATCCCAGCCAATCAAGAGGTAGAGGCCAGAGGATCACAAATTTGAGGCCAGTGGCAAGTTTGAGTAATTTAGCAAGGCCCTTACTCAACATAAAAAGAGAGAAAAACTTAAAAACAAATCAGCCCTGCTGATGCCTTGATCTTAAGTTTCTAGCCTACAGAATTGTGCAAGAATTCTTTTCTGTTGTATAAGCCACCCACCCAGGTTGTGGCACTTGGGCATGGCAGCTCCCCCTAAGGAACTAATGTACTTTTTCACTGAGGCCATCTCTCAACCAGTCCAGCTAAGCAGAAGCCCTGTGTTCTCTCTTTTTTCCTGTCATTGAAATGCAGCCCCATGAGAGCAGGCATCTTGTATTGTCCTCTATTTTCAGCACTCGCTAAGGTGATTGCTCAGTAGAACTAGAGTCTATTGATTAGGATGGACTGACTACTCCTAGGAATCATCTTGGGGGCAAACTTTAGAGAAATAGCACATGGGCTCTGTGTTAGTCAGCTTTTGATAACCATAACAAATACCTAAGACAATCAATTTATAAAGAGAAAAGTTTTATTCTGGTTCAGTTACAGAGATTCCAGTCCATATTCTATTGGCCTTTTTGCTTGGTGCTTATGGAGAGGTAGCACATCATGGAAAGAGTACATGACAGAGCAAAATCACTTACCTTCTAGCCAGAAAGCAAAGAAAGAAAGAGAGGAAGAGACCAGGTCCCACATTCCTTTTTGAGGGCATGGAACAACATGGTCTAATGACTTTTCACTAAGCCCTGTCTCTTAAATGTTCCACCACCTCCTAATATTGCCTCCCTGAGGACAAAGACTCTAACACATGGATCTTTGGGGGACGTTTAAGACCCAAGTATAGGAGGCAAGGTAAATTTTGAAAAGGGGGACCTTATAAAGCTCTGCTTAGGAGAGAACAGTGAGATCATAGAGCTACAATGATCTTAAATCAAAGAAGAAGTGGGACTTGAAGACTCTAGTAGAATGTGCACAGTGGAAAAGTGAAGATGGAATAATGACAATGACAATGACTATGTTGTAGAATGAGAACTACAGAGTTGCAAATATAGTGTAGTTGTCTTTCCAGAAGATTGCAACAGATATGAGACAGGTTATTAGCTCTAGACCTGGTTGGAGGGGAAGCAAGACTTTTAAGAGTCTTTCCTTCTGGCTGTAATGTGGACACATCTCCTTTTGGAAGGTAGCCCGTCTATTTGTCGCGTCATAGGTGCTCAGGCCCCTGTTCATTCCCTTGCATGAAATGAGATATCCCAGATCCTTGCATAAATATAATGCCTCTCAGCTCCACGTCCCACACAAATGCTCCATATATCCCTTATATGTAACAGTGGCAGGGTTTGCTGTGGCTGTGTTTGTATTTCTTTACTTTGATGTTTGCCCCAAATGGCTCACATTCTGTTTTAACTAGTCCTATACAGAAAGCTGAAGTTTCATTAAAATTAAATTTTGTTAGAGATCTTGGTCTTTGTCCAAGTCCTAGGGAAAGGCTAGGGGGCAGAAAAATCATCACTCTTCTAACCAACACACCAAAATCTAAGGAGAACAGCCTCAGAAATTATAGAAAATAAATTTTAAAAAACTGAAGTAACAAATCAAATTTGTAGAGTACATACTTCATGCTGTATAACTATGAAAGCACATTAACTATATCAATCCTATGTATTTGCATTATATTCGATTTCTAATCCAGCACCACTCACTGTCCTATAAGCTATTGGCTTGAACCTGAAAATTGGCCTGTAGGATAGAACCAGATAATATAATGGCATTACTAATACATATTGGCCTGCAGCCATAGCCCTGTGGCATCCGATCCCGTCAGATCTCCGAAGCTAAGCAAGGTCGGGCCTGGTTAGTACCTGGATGGGAGACCGCCTGGGAACACCAGAAGCTGTAGGCTTGGGAGAAGGACCTGGCAACCCCCTCCCAAAAATCAATCTGCCATTGAAAACCCTATGCACAGCAGAGAAGCACTGACAACAGTGTTTCCCCTGTTGTACAGAGGGTCGCTGTGAGTCAGATACCGACTCGACAGCACCTAACAACAACAACAATACATATTGAACCTCTATTAATATACCAGCTGCTTTGAAAGTTCAGATTGTCATGATTTTTTTTTCAAAAAACATTATTTGGAGATTGGAATGAGTCAAAAGAAGCAAGTTCATGCTTGGTGATTCCCTTGTTTATGAATAGAACTAAAGCTTTCTCAGACAGTTTTTACTTCTAAACTTTTTCAGTAAATTCTATTTTCTGGAAAGTAATAATGAATTTATCAATTCTAAGCATTGCCTTGTCTGCAGCCATAGCACCCTGGCATTCAATCCTGCCTGATTTCAGAAGCTAAGCAGGGTAGGCCTGATTAGTCCCTGGATGGGAGACCGCCTGGGAACACCAGGTGCTACTGGCTTGGGAGAAGACCCTGGAGCTCACTCCCAAGACAATCAGCCATTGAAAACCCTATAAGTATCAGAGAAGCACTGATTTAGCACTGGGCATGGCACACTGTCTAGGAGTGTTTCATTCTGTAGTACATAGAGTAGCTGTAAATTGGACCTGACTCCACAGCTTCTAACAACAACAACAAGCATTGCCTCATTAAATTCTTAGAACAGTTACAGAGTTACAGTTTGGGAAGATGAAATAGTCTGAAGATGAGTGATGATGATGGTTGTACAGTGTGAATGCCACTGAAATGTACACTAAAAATGGCTAAAATGATCAAGTTTCTGTGTATGTCACAATAGAAAATTGAATTGTATTCTTACCTTGCTTGGGATTGAACCCAGCTCCTCGGGCAGGAGGGAGCTGTGCTTTACCAACTGAGCCAAAGCTCCAGTCCCTGAATTGTATTTTAAAAAAATTCTTACAACACAGTGAGATAGGCATTATTAGTATCTTAATTTTACCCTTGAAGAAACTGTCTAAATACCTTACCTTAGGTTTTGTTTTTGTTGTGAGATGCAGTGGAATTGTGACAGACTCATAGAGAGTCTCATAATGTTTTCAATGGCTGATCTGGGATTGCTTCAGGAGGGGACTACTATGTCCTTCTCTTATTTTTGTGGGGCTGGGGGTTGAACCTGGGTCCTCAGAAAGCACGGAGCAACAGAGCTCAATCCTATTCCCACCATAAATCTAGTTCATTAGGAATGCCTTTAGGAATTAGATTCTGGCAGTCTGAATTCAAAGGTCTCTTTTACTGTTAGGTATGTTGTAATAGGACAAAAACTTTTGTGTCTACAAATGACACATGCAATTTTAAATCAAAATTTATTGTCTCTGCACTTATAGATCTCTTTATTGCTATTTTATCCATATGAATTTAAAAATGCATTTTCCATGTACTTCAGGCAAAATTTCATGTAGATAATATCTTTAATGTAAGCAAAAGAAAATACATATATAATCATATATGTGTTATGGCACTTTATTGATTCATATAGTTTTATATACATCTGCTTTGATTTTAAGATTGCAACTTTTCCTTGATAAGGAGCTTGACAAAGTTACACTGAGAATGTTTTTTAAGTTCCTGCCTTTAATTGCGGCATGTAAAACAAGATGCTATTTGTTTTGTAGTGTTGATACTCAGACACAGTTCGCTTTCTTTTTTGTTCACATTATTCTGCTTTCCAGAAACAGTCGAAGCCTCATAGTCATGTTTTGATTAAGAGTGTAATGCTTTATTAAATTTTGAATAGTCTTTTATCAGTGTGATGTTATTCTTATTGAAATAGCAGCATAGTATTCTTCAGCCTCTTTGTAAAGGGAGAGCAAAATATGATTTTTCTCCTTACTCTGATTCCTAGTTGTTTGCAGTGGTTTAAATAATTCTTATTGTAAAAGACTCTCAGTTTGAGTCTGAGTTGATACTGAGTCATTTCACTGATTCTCTTATCTTGAAATTCATTGGAGGTGTGGTCCACCTATTCCAACTTTACTACTTCTTGAGAGACATAAATATATTTACGTGACATATAAATTTCTACTCCAAGTTCTGCTTAATGTGTCCAAGGCGTACAGTTTATTTCTGAGAAACAAGTGGCTACTACAAAATTTTCCTTGTGTCTTCTGATTCTTTCAATATTATGTACTGAAACACATGATCTGTGAAGGCTTTTTACAAAAGATGTGTGAGAAAGGCCAGAATTTGGAATTTTTACACTTTCTGATATTCAAGTCACCAGAAAGAATTCACTAGGCTTCTTCACTAGGAAAGGTCAGGACGAGATAATTTTCAAAACTTCTAATTTACAATTTTATACATAATTTTATTCATGTAGCCTTCTGTGTTGCAGTTGTTTATGTTGTAGTGCATAAATATTCAGACAACATATTCATGTATTTATTGAATACCTAGTGTGATAGAAATGGTTGATTTGAGTCTTCTAGTCGGTTCCTGTTTTCAAATGCTTCATGTGTATGTAGCATGTTAATTAATTCAGCTCATGTTTATTCACTGGGTATTTTGTGCAAAGGATTGTGCTAGATGGTTTCACAGAGGAAGAGCAATAGGCTGTAACTACTTGAAGGGATTTGTGATTGATGGGGATGTGTAGGTTTGCTTATCTCCATAGAAACTAACAAAAACAAATAGTCAAAAATAAGATTCAGACTTAGGGTCTTTATTATCTTTGGGCTATGTCTAGCTGAGCTGAACACTTGACATCTTGGCTAGTTAACTGACACTATAGAAGAGATTTTCCTAAAAATTTCCTTGCAAATGTACATAAAATAAATGATGATATAAAATTTAGTGAGGTATTATGAATTAGTTTCCTATTGCTGATGTTAACAAATTATCTCAAACTCAGTGCCTTAATTCAGCATAAACTTATTTTACAGCTCTGAAGGTCAGAAATCCATATTATTGTTTTTAAGCAATCATACTGATTAATGTAATAACTATGATAATGTAGCCATCATGACTCAAGCTATTTCTAAGATATCTCCTTGGCAACTGCTGGTCAAACTTAGAATATGTCCTTAACAGGCCTTTACCTTCCAAAAAAGTAAAGTGTATTTATGTAGTACTTGATATTTGAAGCTCAAATCTGATGAACAACAGATTACCTCTAGGGGATACTTTGGATTTTAGCAAAAATAAGAACATTACTGCCAAAGAAATGAGACGGATGTTTTTGTGTGATAATATTAATGTTACTTGTTATTATTGACCACTTGATCATTGCCAAGCCATATTTTAAGTGCTTGTGCATATGTTAACTCATTTAGTCCTCATAACAATACAATACTTTGGATTCATTTTATGATGAAGTAACTGAGTCACAGAGGTAAAATAATTTGCCCTAAATCACACAGTTAGGAAGAGGGAGAGAGAGTATTTGAAGTTGGGTCCTGTGTTTCTACAGCCCATGTGCACTCTCTAGGCAGTTCTCAGAAATATCTTGTAGCCAAACACCCTGCAGCAAGATCCAATTGCATTTATTCTTAATTTACACTAGGGAGATAATGCAGTACTGGAGTCAGCACAACTCCTAGTTCCTTTGTCCTGATGCTCACTCTGAATTTTAAATGACTTTCTCTGCTTTTTAGGATTTTGGGGGAGTGTTTCTCACTTTACTCTTTACGTATATTTTGACTCCTGATATCCTCAAATGTTACTAATAAAATGGCAATAAATGTGATTTTTAATAATCTTGAACTTCCTCTTTAAGTCACACTCTTTGTGATCAGATGTGGTGTCAAGTGTTTGTACAAGGTAATATGACTGACTTTTTGCATGAATTATTGAGCTGTCCTATTAAAATTTGTACCTTTCCTAGATTGATCATACTTGTTATTCCTTGGGATTGGTTCAGAATGCCAGCTAACTGTTATATTTTCAAATTCAATTTACTCTCAGAAGAATATATTGTCCATTCATACACACAAAAAAACCAAAAGTGTCCACTGGAGGCTCTAAAGACCATTCCAGCAGAGATTTTCCTTCAATAGATGTCAATGCTGTGGTTCTTCTGAGAAGTATGGCTCCTCCCAAGATGATTCGCAATTCACAGAGTGGCAGGTGTAGTGAGTGCAAAGTTCCCCAGTTGGTCTGACTGTCAGGAATGATCCTTATCTGGTCTAACCAAATAAGGTATCAAAATTTTGACTACAGTAGTCTATTTAAAATTTCACCTGGTAGAATACTTATCTCTGAATATTACAAAATAATTACGTTAGAATGGATGAATCACTGTCTCGAATATATTCTTGAATCTAATTTGTACTCTTTCAGTAGTTATAGAAAGCTAAAAAATCAGATGTGGATTAGAATCATGTTGGTATATGTAATGGATTTAAATGTGATAAGTACCCAAGCCATAAATAATATTTGAGTGTTTTAAAGTCATTTTCAGTTTTCTTTCATTAAGAGTTGGTGAGAAATATTCCTTATCCAAGCATTGTAAGAGATGTATCCATGTTCAAGTTCAGATTTCTTTTCTTCAATTCATGTCCTATTTAAAAATAAAACAACAACAACAACAACAACAACAACAAAAACACATTTGGAGTTACTACTCCTAGCCATTCTGTTTTGGTTGACTTCCTTCCTTTCATCATTGAATTTGACCTTGTTTTTCAATTATGGATTTCTTCCAACCTCATTTCAAGTGTAGAATGTTATCACAGATCTCTACTCTACTCTTCAAAATGCTTGTGCATGTGTACTTATTATTGAGGAATGTCTTTTCTGTTTATATCTGTGTGGCCCTGTGGCTTTAATCTCTGCATTTGTGCTCACTCCTATGTACTGGGGTCAGCCTCTGGGGTGGTGATGAAAGGAATGGTTTTAATCCACGTGTTTTCTTAGGAAGCGTAAGTTACTAAATGAGGTCTAAGATGAAAATGGACTTTCCCCATTGGAGAAAATATAGTCTACACTTGTATACACATGCCTGCATACACACACCTATAAGAGCTTTAATGCCAACAAGTTTCTTGTGTAATACAACTAAGCATCATTCCTGGTTCAGGAATATTTCTCTTTACCCACTTCAAGTTTATTGTCATCCAGGCTAAAGCTGCACTTCATAGGGTGCCTGCACTCTAACTCATTGCTGTGGACAATGTTTCAGTTCTCCATTACATTTAAATCCATCTTAAGTCACTTGGTTTAACTTAACATAAACTACCAGCTTAGGCAGTAAGATTTCTCTGAATTTTACAATCCTCACATCCATTAACTTGAAGCTGTGGCATAGAAACTTTTGTGAATCCAGTTTTCATTAGGAAAGTTTGCCAAGGGGCTGAGGTCTGACTATGTCACAACCTAGAAGCTTCTGCCTTATTACAAAGTGCACAGAGGAAATTTATACAGGAAGAATGTCTCAACAGCTTTCAAGAGGGAAAGTGAGGCTTGTACAAATATTACACTCTCAAACTATTAGAAGCAAGTACTTCCTGTTTAGCTTTCTTCATAATAATAAATGTTGGTACAAATGTTAAGAAATTTGGATTAAAAAATAATAAATTACACAGTCAAATATATAAAACTATGTAAGGATGTATATATGGATATGTGTAGTATAATGTATATGATCAAAATACAGATCATTCATTAAACTAACAAATGTTTACTAAATTCCTAATAATGCTGAAGTCTATTAAAACAGAAATACATAGTTCTAAATAAAATATTGATTTTTTCAAATAGTAAACACAAGTATCTGAATTATTTAATATTATAATAATTCTTCCTTATTATTATCCAGCTTATTTTGCATAACACCTCAGCCTCTGAGTCATTAAATAAGAAATCTAAAATAAGATCCTTGGTCAATATTCATTAGAATTGCCCATAAATGCCCATCTGATAAAATTTTGGAATATGTCATCTCATTTACTTTAGATTAGATTTTTTTTCCTGCTGGAAATGCTAGGCATTTTATACATGTCTAAAATATTATTGTAATTTAGCTTTAAGCAGTTTAAGCATCAGCTGTTTACCACCTTATTAATTATTTTAATCACAGGAAGTAATTAGTAATTTTAGAAATATGCTTACATTAACCAGGAGTAAAAAATGTGAAGACATGAAGAGTATTTAATAAACCTAGAAGAGAGTGCAAGGTGCTGCTAACACCAATAGCATAGAGGTTGCTGAAACATTAATTTATAATGTTGAAAATATAATAAAATTGCCATAATGCACTCAACCTACATAGTTGTTCTCAGAGAAATACATCAGGTCTTTATTCTAACATTTTATATATTCTTAATAAATTTTTGTTGAGTAGTTTAAGCATGTGTTGACTAGACATTAGCCATTTTACATAGATCTAACATGCTATAATAAAAGGCTTTATAAGACCTACAGTGGCATTTTTCCCAAGGATCAAGACAATTACTTGACATGATGTAGAGAGGATGACCAGATCAACAGAGCTGTTTCAGCGGTAAGTTTCCAAATCAGACAGCTGTTTGCAAAGGCATCACAAACTTTATTAGATGTTTTATTTATGTTAAAGGTTAAATAAAACATTTGGCTCTACCTGATAGAAAATGTACAAATGGACATCACAATTGACACGGTTTTGTAATTAAAGCAAGGAATGTAGCTGAAGAAGAGGCTTTGACAGTTATTACCAGGTAGCTCTAATGCTGGCTAAAAAGTTATTTCTTTCTAGAAAGTCTTTTTGCAATTTGCTCTATACATATTTCAAACTTGGCCTATGAGAGTTCTCTCCAATATACTAAAACTTGTGCAAAGTCGGTGTAGAAGGTGTCCCCGTGTGTATGGGAGAAAGGTTACATTGCCTCAAGCTTGGTTACCAACATTGGCCTGTGGCTGATGGTCCACTTGATAGCCAATCATCCTTCAGTATGTTGTCACTCATACCAGTAAAACATATACCTCATGAATGCAACATACAACTAGAGGATCAACTGGAATATTGGATTCAGTACAACAAGTGCCCTAATTCTCACACCCGGATCCTCAATAATGACTCCTATGGGGTAGTAATGGATTGGAGTTTGGCTGACTCCTATTGGACCAAGAACAAAATTGGGAAGGGAGACTCTGTGAGCTTTCCTTTCCAGTGGAAGGTTAAGTGGCACGAGGGAGGATATTCACCACCTGTCCCCTTTTTGGTCAAACAATTTGACCCTATTCTGGCTAGAGGGACAGTCTTAAAGAAGCAGAACCACATACGGAAGTTGGCCACAGCCTTACACCCAATATGGGCCTTTGAGAAAGATCTACTTAAGGAACAATTTTCTTTTGATGTTCTCATCCAAGCTTGTGTGCGTGTGGCCTTTCTCCTGATCATTGGAGACATCATGTGGGATAGCACCGAAGGATCTATGTAATGTAAGTGCTGCACTATGCACACATGCATAGATCCAAGTGTGGGGGAACACGCAAAATATCTACATCCTTAGAATGCGTGAGAACACCTGGATTTCAGTCAAAATGGACAGGCCATGGCAGGAATCTCCTACCATAGCGCTGCTCCAGCAGGCAATGTCTGATGTACTCAAAAGATCAAAGAGATTTATAGCCACCCTCATTGCTGCTATCATCGGCATAATAGGTGTCACAGCACTGGCCGCTGTGAGTGGAGTTGCACTTCAACAATTGGTGCAAATGAAGAGCTTTACTGAATCCTGGCATGCTGAATCCATCAAGTTGTGGTCTGGCCAACATAGTATAGATCAATCATTACAAGAACAAATTAATGAGTTGCGCCAGGCCATCATCTTAATTGGAGACTAGCTGTCAGGGATTCAACAGTGGCTCCAACTCCACTGCGATTGGAACTCTACCAGTTTTTGTGTGACACCTGCCATATACAATGAGGCGCGGCACAATTGGTCCATCATGAAACAACATATAACGGGGATAAGGAATGCATCTGCCCTTATCCAGGACCTACACAATGAGATCATGGTAATGAAAAATCAGACCTTGCCAATGATTAAAGGGGAAGATATATTAATATGGTTAGTCGATAGAATAAAATCAATGACTTTATTTGCTCAAAACTTTTTCCATAATCCCTTAAACATCTTAATCATTGTATCTATAACCACTGTAATTACTATAATTATAATGATGTATTGTATGTTAGAAGAGTGAAAACAAGATCACTAAGTGCTGTGGTACAAACAATGGTATCGTTAATATCTCAAAATGTAAATATGCAAACAACTGTCTAAATGTAACAATATGTAAGCTGGATCCTTGTAAATAGTTTTGTAAAGAGTTATTGTATAGTTTTCTGAAGGTTACTTTTATCATAATGTTTTGTTACTGTTAATCACTTATTTCTTGTAACCCCTAAAGAAGCTAACCATGAGGAAGCCAATCAAAGAGGAGGTCACTGGTCCTCCCTTCTTTTTCTTTTTTTTAGTTAGAAAAAAAGAGGGAGATGTTGGGGATTTCTAAAATCATATCCCACAACTAGGGTCCCTAATAACCGCCTGAGGGGCTGACACCTAGTTGACCCCAGGGCTCATCTCACTCACTCAAACTAGCCCCTCCCATCGAGAAGGTGCCTGGCCAGTCTGACCTGCCCTAACTACCCTAATTTTGATTGGCTTTCCTCAGCATTTTTGGGTAATAACTGTCGCCACCTGGCAGGTATGTCAGTTTACCTGCTGTACCTGTCAGGTGTGTGCCCTGATTGGCTAAATCCCAACATGTGACCCCTCCGGGACCCTATAAAAGTAGGGCTCCCAGACCCCCTTCACCCTCACTCTTCTGACCGTCCCTCCACTGCTACCTGAACCCCATCACCTGGACTAGCGCTTCCTACTCCAGCGAGATCTACAAGCAAGCTGGCGGGATCAAGACCAGGGGCCCCAAAGAGCTGAAGGATTCAAGCAAGCCACAAAGAGCCTCCCAATTCCTCCCATCCTTGGGAAGGAGGGAGGTAAAGAAGGTGAGCTGCGAGAGGCAAGATCAACTGACCTCCACGGAACACTGGCAGGTGTGGCTGTGCCTTTAAGGCTGAGCTGTACCAGCACTCAACCTGCAGCATTCCATGCTGCAGGCTTAGAGCCAGCACTTAGAGAGCACATAGAGCTCTGCTATATAAGGGTTGCTTGCTCCTTGCACCCCATCAGGGGAGCACCAAATAAACCTTACCTTCCCTACTTTACCAGCTGAATGTCTCCCAAAGTCCTTCATTTGCACCACCACTTAATTCGTTATGTTGTAGGCTGGCTCTAATCTTAGCTGGACTAGAGCCAAAACCACAACAGTATCCCAAATAAATTTATTATTTTGAATTACTATTGATAATATTTTATTTCCACTTATATATTTTCCTATAACACATTAACACATTTCAGTGCTACTTGAAAAATTCATTGTCTGATTTCAGAAAATGCTGACATGAATGCAAAATCCTTAATTTAGTACAGCCTAAAAAGTTACTAAACATAGGGGAAGTTTAAATTGTCAAGAAAAATTCAACAGAGATACCAAATCTATTACAAATTTCATAAGATGATTACTAACCAATTGAAATATTGAAGCACAAAGATGGTGTCTTAAGGTTTGTTAAGTTCCAAAATTAAGATGGCTAATGAATTTAAGTGTAGCACTACTACCACTATTATTGAGAGAAGAGAAGGGCAGAAACAATAACAATTTTTTTTTTTGGTTGGTTGGTCTAACCTGTGATTTTTGTTTACTTCTTGGCTTCTATCTTGTAGAAAATGAGATGTTCCACTGGTATTTGCAAGAGAACAGGGTGGGAGAAAATGGAAAAATATTTGTTTGACCTTTCTCTGCACACTCACAGGAGTTTCTGAAGAATTTGTGATTAGTTTTTAGTTTTTAATTTCAGCTTCAATAATGTAGTCTAATTTAAGAGAATCCCCAAGTTATATGTGATCAGAGGTGGCTCACAACTGTGTTAAACCTGTTGTAAATCTCAGTGCACCAACATAGCTCTGCCACTGGATCCCAAGGGTATATCCTTTCCTGGGGTTCTCCTTCCACTCTCATTTTTCCTTCATAGCCCTTTGATCCTTTCAACCTCTTCCCATATTGTGACTCATTCTGGCCTCCAGCCAGTTGTACATATGGACAAGAAGAGAAGATAAGCTCAAAGTTCTGAGGTCAATGTTTCAAAATAATGAGCCCTTTCAGTGGTCTGAACTCTGAGCAGAAGTGTGAAAACTGAATAAACCAACACATTGTCAAAGTTATCTTTCTACAGTAAGATTCCTTTATATTACTGGAACAAAAGAGTCTGTCTTTCTCCAAATGCTGCATTTTTGTTTGCTAAATCCCCCATGTGTTGTGACAGATCTAGAAAGGTACAGGGAAGATTGCATCCCTGCATGGGGAGTGAAGATGACGGTGGTCAGCAGTGGAGGTTGAGAAGAAAAAGTCATCCCTTTATGAAACCATGGAAGATACATTATGAGGAAAAAATCTCCACCTAATCTTAATTAAGGTTTGTGAAAAACTTGTTAGTTCTGAGTTGCCAGATCTTTGTGTGAAATACTTTTGTTAACAGGAAGAACAGTGAAGAATCTGATGTTTGTCTTGATTTGGATCTCACCTAGTAAAGACACAGATCCCTTTCTACCCTATAATATATGTCAAGGAACAATGCAGTAAAATGTATTTCAATAAGCTGCATCATATTCCTTCGTTGGAATGTTGTAAGAATAGCTTCATCCTGAATCAAGGACTCAGTGCCAAATGAGTAATACATTTTACACATAAGCAACTATGAAAGAACAATAAACATCTGTAATAAGGCAAAATCATAAAATGTGCTGCTTCTTCTACAAAAAGAGCATAAATATCCAGTACCCATCGTAAATGAAATAGACACAATATCCAATAAAAGCATATGATCAGGAACTAATAGTGCTGAAAGAAGAAGTTGAAGCTGCCTTGAAGGCACTGGTGAAACACAAGATTCCAGGAATTGGTGGAATTCCAATAGTGACGTTTCAACAAACAGATGCAGCACTGGAGTTGCTCACTTGTCTATACCATGAGATTTGGAAAACAGCTACCTGGTCAACTGACTGGAAGAGATCCATATTTGTGGCTATTCCCAAGAAAGTACATCCAATCAAATATAGAAATTAAAGAATATATCATTAATATCACACACAAGTAAAATATTGATAAAGATTATTCAAAAGAGACTACAGCAGTATATTGATGAGAACTGCTAGAATATCAAGCCAAATTCAGATGAGGGCATAGCACCATGGACATAATTGCTGATGTTAAATGGATATTGATTGAAAGCAGAGAATACCAGGAAGATGTCTATCTATTTTTATTGGCTAAGCAAAGACATTAGACTATGTGGTTCACAACAAATCATGGATAACATTGCGAAGAATGGGAATACCAGAACATTTAATTGTACTCATGAGGAATCTATACATATACCAGGATACAGTCATTCAAACAGAACAAGGAACTGCTGCCTGGTTTAAAGTCAGGAAAGGAGTGCAACAGGGCTGTATCCTTTCATCATAACTCTTCAATCTCTATGCTGAGCAAATAAGCTGAGAAGCTGGACTTCATGAAGAAGAACAAGGGATCAGGATTGGAGGGAGACTCATTAACAATCTGCATTATGCAGATAATACAACTTTGCTTGCTGAAAGTGAGAATTTGAAATCTTTACTGGTAAAGATCAAAGAACACAATCTTTAGAATGGATTGCACTTCCACATCAACAAAACAAAAATCTTTACAACTGGGTCACTATGTAACTTCATGATAGATGAAGAAAAGTTTGAGGTTTTCCAAGATTTTTCTTTACTTGTTTCTACAACCAGCACCCACAATAACAGTAGTGAAGAAATCAAAAGAATCACTGCACTGGGAAAAGCTATTGCCAAATTCTGAAGTATTGAAAAGTAAAGATGTCACATTGAAGATGAATGTGTGCCTCCATCATGCCAAAGCACTTTCAGGTGCATCATATACTTGTGAAAGATGGATAGTAAATAAAGGAGACTGGAGAAGAATTGATTCCTTTGAATTATGGTGCTGGAAATAAATATTGAATCTACCATGAACTCCCAAAAGAACCAACAGTTCCATCCTAGAGGAAGTACAATCAGAGTGCTCCTTGGAAGCAAGGATGGCTAACCTGCATCTTACATATTTTGGACATTTTGTCAGGAGAGACCAATCTGTGGAAAAGAGCATCATTCTTTGGAGATTGGCAGGTCAATGAAACAAAGGAAAATCCTCGACTGGATGGATTGACACAGTGGCTGTAATAATGGGCTTCAACATAAAAAGAATTGTGTGCATGGCACAGAATTGAGGAGTATTTCATTCTGTTGTACACAGGGTCTCTATGAAACAGACCCAACTGGATGAGACCTAACAACAATGTGAAATTTAAGGAATTTCTACTGCTCAATAATTTGACTTATAACTAATGATAAACAAAAACACTTTCCAACTTTCACTTCATGGTTGTTGTTGTTGCTAGGTGCCGTTGCGTCAGGTCCCACTCATAGTGACCCTCATAGGGTTTTCAATGGGTGATTGTTTTAGGATTGTTTTGCAAGTTGACTGCCATATTCTTTTCCCATTTTTTTTATAGTGCTGAGGTTCAAACTGTGGGCCTCAGAGAGTACAGAGCTGCACCCTATGAACTGAGCTAAACCCCAGCCCGTCACTTTGTGGTAATACCATTGAAACCCTGCCTACAACCTAATCCCTACATGGGATTCTTATAAGGACCCATGCCGCCAGATGCCCTGTAGTGCTCTTGCCCAACCTCTGATTACTGCTGGGGATCAGAGCTACCATCTGAGTGAACAGAGAAACTCAAAGTATTTCATTTTAAACAATATGGTCTTCAAAGTGTCTACAAGCCTGAAAGAGCATCATTAGAAAGAAGTAATTAAAATATTATTCTAGAAGTAAAAATAAGGTCTATACAGTGATAATATATTACACAGAGATCAAATATTTCATTCAGAAGACTCTGACCAAGTCATTTGAAGATGAGTAGTGTTGGCTAGGTTGGCTGGAGTAAGGGTCAGTCCATGAAGAGGCAACCTTATGTCCTGTGAATCAGTATGAGAATTGAGAACTGCAAGTGATTGGGTTTGTCTACCTAGATCATTGGCTACTTGTGTGTTTCACACGATATGACACTGGAAAGACGATCAGGGACAATTGAGTCCTGTATGCCAAATCAGGTACTTTGAAAGTCATCCACTAGACAGGGATGAGAATTCAAATTCTTTGATCTACAGATAGAATTTATCTAAATTACCTTTGGAGCAGAGCAGCCTATAAGCACACTGGATAAATAATCAGAGGGGTGAGTTGAAAGTCAGGGAGACTTTTTGGGGAGTATATTAGTCTACTAGGACTGACAACAGAATATTACAGACTGAGAGTGTTAAATAAGAACAATTTATTTCCTCATTCTTCTGGAGGCCGAGCCCAATGTCACAGTGTTGACAGGATTGATAGCTCCTGAGGTTTCTCTTTGCTTGCAGACAGCTGCCTTCTTGCTTGCCCTCACATGGCCTATTCTCTGTGCATGCACGTTCGTGATCTTATTTTTTTCTTATAAGGACACCGATGCCACTGAATTAGGGTCACACTATAGATTTTACTTTAATTTATTTCCTCCTTAAAGGCTCTACCTCAAAATATAGTCACTTTGGGATTTAGAACTTCAACATATGAAATTGTGGGGTCCATGATTAATTCTATAGTTTTCTGCCTGCTAGTCTCTCAAAATTCATGTCCTTCTCATCTGAAGAATGCACTCTCTTTATCTTTAACAGCTTCAGCATCAACTCTAAGTCTGACGACTCATCTACATGTCATCTAAATCAGGTCTGAGTAAGACCCAAAGTAGGAGTCTTCCTGGGACAGAATATCTCTCCATCTATGAATCTGTGAATATATACAAATTATGGACTTTAAAACTACAGTGATGGGACAAGCATAGGGTCAACATTCCCCTTCCTAAAGGAAGGAACTGAAAGGAAGCAAGAGGTGATTGGTCCTAAGCAAATCCAAAATCTAGCAAGGCAAAGTCTCTTCAATTTTATCTTGAGAATCATCATCTTTAACTGGATGCTCTGTCCTCCAGGCCCAAAGTGGCAACAAACAGGGTTAATCCCCTGACACTAAGCAGTGACTTTATCTCTACCTGCTGGCTTTAGTTGGAAGCCTGGTTCCTCAAGTATTGGGAGGCTGAAGCCTTGTCCATATAAACCAAGAAAGGAACAGTCTTGTCCCCTGTGTCAATATACTCAGGGTCTGCAGTAACAGTGGCTGCTCTGCTGACTCTGAGTTGTCTTCAGGAAATTTTTTATTACTTTTCTTGAGGGATAAGGCATTTTTCACAGTCTGATAGCTTTATTATCCCAGCCTGTAAAATCTCAGAAGTCTGAAAATTCTCATCCCATCTGTGGCCTCTTTAGTCCAAATTGGATATCTGCTGGTATAATTCCATCTCTATTCCTACCGTGTTCTACTATGGTGCTCAACTAAACCCAGTGATAATCTCTTTGATTTTATAGCCACAGTGTTGATATTTTCATTTTCTCCAATATGAATTTCTCAAATATTCTAAGAATTCAGATTCCAGTTCCTTTTTGCTTGACAATTTATCTCTCTGCTACATTTTACTTTAAGCAATAAGTAACAAGATTGCACCTTCAACACTTTGCTTTAGAAATATCCTCAGCCAAAAATCCAAGTTCATTCACTTTTAACTAACTTTCCACAAAAAAACATATTTCAGCCAAGTTCTTAGTCACTTTGTAAGGTTCCCTCCTCATTTTCATCTGAGAACTCACTCGCATCACCTTGAACATCCATATGCTTACCAATAGTTCCATAAAGGAAATCTAAGCATTTGGTATCATGTGCTTCAAAACACTTTCATCCTCCATTTTCTAATTATGACTCTATTTCCACAGTTTTAGACATTCTTGTGGGCTGGGATTTAGCTCAGTGGGTAGAGCGCTGTGCTGCAGTCTCTGAGGTCCCGAGTTCAATTCCCAGCACCGCAAAAATGGGAGAAGGACCTGGCAATCCACTCCCAAGGCAATCCCGAAACAGTCAGCCATTGAAAACCCTATGAGGGTCGCTATGAGTCGGATACCGACTCGACAGCACCTAACAACAACAACA
>VMDO01007971.1:0-33460 GCA_007922755.1 Pedetes capensis
GAGGCCTATACACTTGGAGCCTCAGGTGGGTTCAGCTCTGTTGAGGTCAGCACAGCCCTTCTCTCCTGGGGACAGATGGACATGCCTGGGGCAGCCCCCTTGCGGTATGGAGCCTGGAGACCAGAGCCTTGTGGTGTGGTTGTGTTTGAGTTGTAATGGGACACATTTCAGAAGTAACAATGCAAGTGTGGTGAGGACACGCTTCCCATACCCGGGGTGGCCTCCCATGTGTGGGTCTCTCTGCCTTGGATTATTTATTTGCTAAATGGGGTGTGCCTGCAGCTATAGCCCTGTGGTATCTGATCCCGTCAGATCTCAGAAGCTAAGCAGGGTCTGGCCTGGTTCGTACCTGGATGGGAGACCGCCTGGGAACATCAGAAGCTGTAGGCTTGGGAGAAGGACCTGGCAACCCCCTCCCAAAAATCAATCTGCCATTGAAAACCCTATGAACAGCAGAGAAGCACTGACAATAGTGTTTCCCCTGTGGTACAAAGGGTCTCTATGAGTCGGATACTGACTCGATGACACCTAACAACAACAACATATATCAAAGTAGTATATATGTGTGTATTTATATGTGTGTGTGTGTGTGTGTGTGTGTGCATATAGCACATTGTATCCCATAAGTATATGAAATTGTGTCAATTAAAAAAATAAATATATAGCTACCATATGACTGAGCATTTTTTCATATACCTGCTGGTCATGTATAAGTCTTCTTTTGAGAAATGTCTATTCAGATCTATTGCCCATTTTAAAATTCAGATTATTTGATTTTTTGCTATTGAGGTCTTAGAGTTCCTCATAGATTCTGGATATTAACCCCATGTCATATGAATAGTTTGCAAATATTTTCTCCCATTCTATAGGTTGTTTCTCCACTGTTGATTGTTTCCTTCACTGTACAGAAGCTTTTCAGTTTGATACAGTCTTGTTTGTCTATTTTTGCTTTTGTTGCCTGTGTTTTTGAGGTCTTATGCAAAAAGTGCTTGTCCGACAGAGACCTGGGGACCTCATCTCTCCCCCTCCCCACCTCTAACAGGCAGTGGCCTTTTGGTTCCCTCTAGTTTGGGATGATTTAGTGCTAGCAATGCTTTACACTTTTATGAGGGAGGTGGAATGAGGAGGGGGGCTACTTCAAATTTCCTTGTATGCCTGGCATCCAGAATTTTTGAAAAATAGCTCATGTGGAATTTCTTGATCTATGGCCTTTTCTCATCTACTGTGGAATGACTTAAACTCCCACCCTCAGCCCTGCCTTCTTTCATTGATAGATGTGTCTAGAGGGTCATTCTGGCTTAGGAGGTGAAAAATGAAACACAGCTCTTCCTAATTACTTGCTTTGTCAGGACCCAAAGTGCTTTTATTGACCAGGATAGCTCTGGCCTTACTTCTCAATCTGTCTCTGAGTCACTGTGGCTGTCAATAATAATGCCACCACCTTGTTATCTTAATGGCTGAGGCCGATTGACTGTGCGCTGACCTGATTGATTCCTTGATTCCAACCTGAGTGTGTCCCGAAATAGCACATGAGCTTACTTTCTGTGCTTTCAAATGCCCTCACTTCAACCTTCTGTGCTTCTGTTTCTCTGTCAAGTGAGTAGGTTTGTTATGAGTGGGTTCAGCAGAGGCTGAGGACAAATGTATCACAATGAGTAAACCTTGCTGGCCCCAAGCTGTTCTTAGATGGGTCCCTTAGGATCTCCAAAGATAGCCGAGTGGATGTGGCCATGAGGCTCTCTCTCCCTCAAGGCCCCCACTCCATCATTACCCAAATGCCATGCCTCCCGTGGCAACTTGGCGGTCAGCTTCCCCACCGGTTCCTGGTGGGTGGGTACCTCACCTGTTTCCCCGGATTAGCTCAGGCAATCCTGGTCTTCACTGTCAGGGAACCTTGTGGTTTTTCTTCTTAGCACTTACTTCAGTTAATAATGAGATCTATTTCTGTGACTATTTAGTTAATGTTTGTCACCCCACACACACACTAGCAAGTTACACAAAGAGATAACCATAACTCTTTCAGCCCTGGAACCAGCACAAAGGCCGGCAGGTCATATGATCCCCTTTCCTCCCACCTCCCTCACAACAAGGCTGCTTTCCTAGGCATCCCATAGCCCTGACTTAGCAGTCCTTGAGTTCTGCCCACCCTTGGCCCCTGCATGGAATTCCACCCTTCCTCTCATAGTTCTGGGCCTAGGAGCTCCTTCCACCCCCATGCTGTTCAGCCTCTGCCTTGTTGCCCTTTGTGATCTAGCACAGAGGCTTTTTGCTAAAATTCTCCCAGCTACTCTGAGTAATTCACCCATCGGTGCACAGGGTAAGGTCAGGCACAAGCTTCTCCCAATCTCAGGAAATACCATGGCTCCCACATAAACATATCAGAAAATCATGGTTGTTTTCATTTGACATCCTCACCTTCGTCTCCTAAGTCAGATCCCAAGGTTGACTTGGCTAATGGGAGGGCTTTGTTTTGAGGAAGTGTCCCAATGCTCAGCATTAGCCACTAATAAAAGTGTCCCTAAGGCTTTCTCATATGAAGACAGCAACTCACAGACTCATCAGCAGTTGAAGAGTAGAGTGGTAACCTTGGAACATCAAGGAGGTCAGTGGCATCATTCTCACCCCACGCAGAGAAAGATTGAAGAGAAGTAGACTAGATCAAGAGATAATTAAGAAGCTAAAGGGACAGGACACAGTAAAGAACTAAATTTAAGGCATAAGAGCCAGGAAAAAGTTGAGGATTTATGAATCCATGTAATTCATTAGGATTTATGACTCCATAAACTATTTTAACTAGCACTTCCTGTGCAGCAATTGTATATACAACTCTGTGCTTGATAATAGGAACCTGCAAGTGAATAATACATAGCTCATGTACCCAGGTAGCTCCAAGTCTAATGAACATACACACATACACACACATGAAAGTGCCAATGACAATGAAGTATGTCTCTGGTGGCTAAGGGGCACAGAGGAGGGGCTCAACAGCTAGCTTTGGGAAGATGGGAAGACTGAAGAAGAAAGCCTCATAGGCATTAACCACTGGGCCATGTCTTAGTGGGGACCAGGTGAAGGGGAGGGGTGCTGGAACTGCAAGCAAGTGCACAGCATGTGTGAAGGCAGCAAGGTGCAAATCAGCAGGACACCTGTGTGAGCCTGGGATGAGGAGGCTGGTGGCACCATTAGTTGTGATCTGGGACACAGAAGGCAGAACAGCTTGTGGTGGTGGTGGCAGTGGGGAGGCATGACTGGGTTCTGTCTTGGACATACTGTACTTGAGATGCCTGAAGAGTAGTTAAGTAATCTCTGCAAGGAGCTGCCTTGGAGAGATGGAGCCTGGCTTAGGAAGGATGGTGGCAGTGGCCTGCATGGGCACCTTGCCCTCTACCTTCTCAGTAGGCTAAGATCAGTTATACACCACAGGACTGAGAAGAAGATGGCAGGGGCAGCCATGACAATGTCCCTTGGTTACGGGGTTCTGTGGCCCCACCACACAGCCAGGATTGAGAGGGGAACCATAGGGCTTTCCTCTCAGGCCCTGAATGGTTGTGGCCCCTTAACTACTTCCTGCAGTGTCTCTGAGGAAGAAGGTACCATACCAAGCTCATGCACACCAGATGAACAAGGAATGGCAAAGCCCACGTTGGCCACAGGGTCTCTCAATTGCTTCTTTCCTTAGCCCCTGGGCCTGGCCCTCTCATACCACCACTGACTGACTTTGAAGCCAGGGCTGTACTTGAGGAACAAGAAAAGATTCACAGAGACATCTCATTTTTGCCATTCTCTACTCATGCAGCAGGATAGACATGCTTTCATACCCCATAAATTTGTACAATTAAAATAAAAACTAAAAGACATAAGGAGGAACATGTAGAGTTCCACGGTCTTATTTTTTAAGTAGTAAAGAAGAGGGAAGAGGAAAAGCAAGGCATGTGTTAGGAAAGGTGAGTCTGCAAGAGTGTCAGCAGCTCAGGGAAGCATTTGGGATGAGGGCATGGGGCTGAAACGGGGCTTGAGCCAGGCGGTGAAAGGTCTTGATGAGGAATCGGTCCTCAGGCTCAGCACCAGAGAGGTGTGATGGGAAAACTCAAAGAGAGGCAGGCCTTCTCCTCCTTGTGCTCCAGGAAGATGACTCAAACACTGTGGGCAAAAGGAAAAGGAGCAGGATGAATGTTACCCACAGAGAAGGCTCATCCCACAATCCAAGCAGGGCAGTGAGGCTGGAACCCAAATGGCAGGCACAAGTGAAGTCCTGGCGATGCAAATGAGTGGCCTTTCTGACCAATGACTGCAACTGCTGTGAGCCTGAAGCTCAGGGCAGCAGTAGGGACTGGCCTCCAGCAAGAAGAGAGAAGTGGACAAAGGTAAGTTGTGAAGGGCCCTTTAAGCCAGCTTTGAAGATGTTTGAACTTTGTCTTAGTTATAATTAGGGCCCACTGGAGATTTTCCTTTCTTTACCCCGAAACTGCATTGCTTTTGTAAAAATGTATATGTTCTTCTAATTAAAAATTAGATCAATACAGAAAAGTTTAAAGAAGAAAATTTAAAGCAACTTCATCACCCATACAATAATCATTAAGGGAAGCCTCATTCTAACCTTACCTTTATGTTCATACTTAGACATGAGGATGGGCAGAGAAACTGGGGTAGGGGGCAATTTCTAATGGAATCCATATAGAGATGCTACATTGAAATAAAAATATAGAGCTGGGCACCATAGCGCATGCCTGTAATCCCTGCGGCTCGGGAGGCAGAGGCAGGAGGATTGCAAGTTTGAGACCAGAGGCAGTCTGCGTTACTTAGTGAGACCCTGTCTCAAAAAGTAAAATATGGGCTGGAGGGCCAACTCAGTGGTCCAGCACGTGCAGAGCACGCAAGCGCAAGGCCCTGGGTCCAACCCCTAGTACCGCAAAAAAAAAAGAAAGAAAGAAAGAAAGAAAGAAGGAAAGAAAGAAAGAAAGAAAGAAAGAAAGAAAGAAAGAAAGAAAGAAAAATATAGATGTAATTTCCCTTTAATTTGAAAAAGAGGTGTCTCATCAGGACAAAGATGTAATCAGGTAGAAGTTAAAAGGAGATTTCTCTGGCTGTTGTGGGGAGGGACTGAGAGGGAGAAAGGCTGGATGTCAGGGGCCCAGGACAGTCATCCAGGTGAGAATAGGGGAATCCTAAAAGAGGCAAGGCCCTGGGGCTTGCAGAGCAAAGGTGGGGAGCAGCTCCTCTGCAGGAGCAGATTTCCTAGCCCTTGGCTTCTGGCAGAAGATACACAGGAGACTGTCATAGATGATTCATAGGTCTCAAGCCTTGGTGATTAGGAGGTGTTGGAAATGATCAGAAATAAGCTAAGCAAGCAGAGCAGGTTTGGTGGGGGAGACAATCAGTGTTTTTTCTGATGTGTGAAGATTCTTCAGCTGGTGTGACATCCAGCAGGCATGTGGAGGTGAGAATCTGGGGCTCACATGGTAATAGGACTGAAGATAGGAACATGGGAACCATCCACATGGCAGCTAGCACAGAAACTGTGGGAGTGTGAGAAATCCCCAGGGGAGAAAGTGTGGGGATGGAGGCCTGGGCCAAGGCCAGGTGCTCCAGGAGTGCCTCTAGCAGGAGACGGGTGGGGGAGGAGCCAAGGGGAGTCAATAGGGTAGAGAAGAGGGCAGAAGTACTGTCTTAGGGCTTTGTTTGTTGTTGTCTTCAGAAACTTTCGGAGACTAATGCAAAGGCATGCTTGGCAAAAGAGAAGAACAAATTTGTAACATCACAGAGGGATGGGTGCTGGCAAGCAGAGAACTTCATCTCAGGAGGGGAGGGCCAGCAGATGCACACAGAGGGCTTGAGGTAGTTGGGGGGTGGCCGAGAGGGTGCCATTGGGTCTGGCAGTGAGGAGGTCTTTAGTAACAGGGACAGATGTCTGTGAGCCAAGGAAGAAGCTGGGCCAAGGCTTTGTAGGCAATCTCTACTCTCCAGATATTTGGAGTGAAGACAAAGGAAAATTGAAAGTAGCTCCAGACTGGGACATAGCTAGGCATCTCCTGGGCTGCAGGGCAAGAGCTAGTAGAGTAAAAGAGGCAGGGAAGGGCAGAGAAGGGATGATGACTCCTGAAGCAGGGACCAAGGGGGGTGGATGCAAGAATCCAGAGAAAGACATGGTACTTAGGACCAGAGGAAAGGAGATTGAGGCAGAGCAAATGCCAACATTTTGGGCTGGAGAAAAGAAAGCATACCATTTACAGCACCATCTTTTGAGCATACATACTGTGATAGGCATCTGGCTGAGTGTTCCTCAGGCCGTGTTCAGTGTCATTTCCATAAATACCCATGAGGTAGGTACAGTTATTACCCACATTCTGGTAGAGCACTGCTCTGTACTCTCTGAGGCCTGGGGTTCAATCCTAGGCACTGCAGAAATGGAAGAAGGATGAGGCAATCCACCCCTGAAGCAACCCTGAAACAATCAGCCATTGAAAACCCTATGAGGGCTGCTATGAGTCAGACCCAAGTCAAGGCACCTAACAATAACAACTTAGAACATGAAACACATTGTTGTTGTTGTTAGGTGCTGTCCAGTCGGTATCTGACTCATAGCGACCCTCATAAGGTTTTCAATGGCTGACTGTTTCAGGATTGCCTTGGGAATGGATTGCCAGGCCCTTCTCCCATTTTTGTGGTGCTGGGAATTGAACTCGGGACCTCAGAGACTGCAGCGCAGCACTCTACCAATTGAACTAAATCCCATCCCACATAGACATCAAATATCACAGTGTTGGCCAGTGGGAGAGACAGGACACAGGACACAGGCTCAAGCCTGTTGGTAAACAAGGTTCAAGTCCTTAGGCACCATTGCACACTGCCTTATGTCAATGGCCTCCATGACTCACAGTAAGAGGTAAGTGTCCAGCAGGTAAGGGGTGAGGTGTGATTGGCAGTAAGAGACATTGGGAAAGGCATCCAAAGAACTCACTTGGAAACACAGTGGAGGTTGGGCTAAACAAGACTCAAGGCAAACCCAGGAACCTGGGGTCTCCAGGCCCTCTTCAGTGTCTTTGATCCATAAATATATGACTCCTTTCTGAAAAAATGAAAACTTCAGGGCTGGGAATAGCCTGTAATCTTCCCACAAGAAAGACACACATCCAGGACTGGCATGCAAGGCTTCCGACTCCCAGGCACTGCTAGTTCTTCTGACCCACCAGGTGAATTCCCAGTGCTGGCTGGGAATACCAAAGCACCAGATCATGCCAGCACACAGGGCCAGCATGGCTCAGACACTGCCGTTCCAAGCAACCATGCTCCGTGGAGTTTGGCAGATCTGGATTTAAGTGCCAATTCTATCACTTGCCGGCCATATGCCCTTTGGCCAATTGCCCAAGCTCTCTAACCCTCTAAATCCTCTGTAAACTGGAAATAATAATAGCACCTGCCTCAAAACTCTTGTGAGGCTCAAACATGGTAACCATGTGAGGTGCTTAGCATGGTGCCTGGCACTGATTGAGGAGTCAATACATGCCCAGGGCAGCTGTTTCCATAGCATGCATGCTATTTTGGGGGAGAACATGATTTAGAGGCACACAGCCTGGGCTCTAGTCCCTGGTTGACTGCTTAATTGCTCTGACCTGGACAAGTTGCTTCACAGAGGAGACAGTTTCCTCTGTTCTAAACTGGGGCTAATTCGTGGGTGGCTGTGGACCAATTAGGTGGTGTACAGGAAAGTGCATGGAAAACTCCAAATGCTACACAAAGGTTAGTCACTTAATTACACCTTGGAACTCAAAGATCAGCCTTCTAGGGAACCAAGCACAAAGGATGAGAAGAGAGGAAAGGAACTAAGTTAATGAATTCCATAAATCAAAACTGCAAAAGTTTGGAAGAAGAAAACATTTCTACTTTGCTGAGCTAGAGGAATGTGTTTCATTCCCCCAAGTGCGGATTTGGAGCCTGTTTCAAGCCAGGATTTGGACAGGCCCTGTGGTGGAGATAGGGCTGAGTCAGCCTTGGTTGCTGTTTGCCAACACCTTCCCAAGGTCACTCACACACCTGATTCTGCCACCAGACAGACAGAAAGGACGAGCAAAGCAGGGGCATGAGTAAAAGGCCAGAGGAGCCCAAGAAAGTCAAGTTATTCCAAGAGTGAGGCCGAGCATCTTGGAAGAGGTGTTTGCTGGCCTGCCTTTCAGGAGGAATATGTGGGAGGGTGGGGGAGCTGTCAGGAAAGCAAAGGCACAGGAAGGAGCAGGAAGGGAAAGGACAAGCCAACTCTGTGACTGAAGGGAGGAGCAGAGGTGGCCAATGAATGTGCAGAGGCTTGCAGAGGGTCTCAAGGGGCTGCAGAGTGTGGATTTGTCCTGCTAGCTAGTGCCTTCTGACTCACCTGGCCTGGCTTGATCTCTCATGGCATTCTATGCAATGTAGGTGTTGGGTGGGGAAAGGTTTATTTGATTGATGAGGCATACCCTATGGTTGGAACTTTAAGCTGACTTATTTTCAGCACAGTAGAATTGACTTTAGGCCCTGGGTTCAATCCCCAGAACCCCCAAAGTGGTAGAAGGACCTGGCAGCCCACTCCTGAAACAATCAGCCATTGAACACCCTATGAATAGCAGAGAAACCCTGACAGAGTGCCAAGCATGGCACAGTGTCAGAGAATATTTAGTGACTTGACTAGATGGCACCTAACAACAACAATAATAACAACAACAGGCATGGCTGACAGTGTCTTCTGCAGCTAAGGCAAGCAGCTCTGTATGCAAATCTGTCCAGGGCTCCAGGAAAACTAAGCTCTGCCTGGCCAGACATAGCACTGTGCTCGAGAGTGGGAGGCCTTGAGCACCATGGAGGCTACTGATTCTTAATGCTCCTCATTTCCCTTCAAATGTTTTTCTTCTCATCTGCAACTTCTCCTTCCACCCCATGTCTGAGATAGCTTGCCTCCCAATCAGCTCTGAAATCTGGCACTCTATGTTCACTTTCATGCCTACATGACCTAGGCTAACCCTTGATCTTTGCCAACTTGCCAACCATTTCTGCCCTGTCCCATAGTCTGCTCCTCCTCCCGAGCACACACAAGCAGGCAAATCCCTGCCAACATGCAGAAATAACTCAGTGCTTTCTTTAAGCACAGATTCTTCCAGCTCCTTAGTATTGGGGAGCTGTTCTGTCTGGGTAGGTCAGGCCTTTACAAACCTGACAATGACTAATCTGCCAAATGGCTGCTTCATTGTGGAAAGATTCATAGCTTTGTTCAGAAAAGGTCAGATTCATTGGTTCTAGTCAATTAGAGAATAATTTATTGTCTCTCTTCCTTCTTTGGCCTCCAAGACCATATGTGGTTTATCAGCAAAGGGCCAATCTCCAAGGCAAATTCAGGCACATGGATAATCCCCCAAATGATGGAAATGGTGCAATGAGATACCTGAGGTCTCTGGGTTGCAAGTCTTTCCTGGGTCTTGTCCCTCTCAGGGTACCTCTGCAAGGATATTAAAGTGGATCCAGGTCCATCAAACACATTGGCAATTGCCAGCATTTTATGACTGTGAGGTTATGTGGGCTGACTTTAAGAAAATGGCTATTTCCTCTCTATTATCCAGCAATCAGGACACTCACCAGGTAGTAGGTATCATAGCCTTGGTTATGTCCTTCTGGTAGAAATAGACTCTTTCAGGGAGCGGCTAAATGAATAAAGTTTTGCTACCCAATTTTAACCTAACAGAAACCACATTATGAATATAATTAGATAGCAAGATAAATTAGAAATACTATCTCAATGGGATCCACAACTAAACCAAGGTTTAGAGGAACACCAGCCCCCAGGAATTTTAATAAGATTTACTTGCTAAGTGTATGGTCTGTAAACCTAGTAATTTCCTCCTCTTTCTCTAGATTTAATCCACTGGTGTCCGTGTCAAGTTTATCCTGAGCTGCTTTTAAAGATTTCACTGATAAATGACTGATAACTCAAACAAAATCAAACTGATAAATCAAAATCAAAACTGATCAAAACTGATATCAAAACTGATAAATCAAAATCACTGATAAATCAAACAAAAAATCTAAGGCAGAAGAACAACTTGGCCATCTCTGCTTTGACACCACCCTCCCCTTGTCATGAGCCATGACATTGAAGGAACTATTCTTGTGGCTCTTCTCTAACAATCTTCTACTGAAGTCATTACTAAGAGGTGTCAATTTCTTCTCATCATATTGTCTCTGCCTTTGTTTCCAAGGATTAGAGAGAAGCCAAAAGGGAAAGAAATATGGCCATGTATGGGCTGCTTCCCAGCATAAAACCCTGTTATTATATTTTCTTCAACCAGGAGGGATTAAATGTTCCTTCTCCAAACCTAAGTGCCTTGCCTTCTGAAGACAGAGCTTATGGTATTCATAATATATGTTAGATGGTCCCTTAGCAATTACCACTCCCCAAACTGTTTTCTGTTAGGACTTGGGTTTGGGAAACTGAATTATACCAGAATGGAATGTTCAAAAGGTTATTCCAAGACCATAAGCATATTTCTAAATAGGCATATGTAAATGTTTTTTCCACATGTGCTGTGAAACCAGATCCAACATCAGAGTCCTCTACTGGATCTCTGGTAGAGGCTCACAGTAGAAATGCACAATTGTGACTTTTTCCATTGGGTGGAAATAAGGACCCAGGGACTTATGAGTTATTTGCTACACCCCTGAAATAGGAAAGACTCACTTGAGTCTGATTGGGAGATAGATAACCATTATTCTGTTTGGCTTTGTTTCTGAGACCAAGGACTAGAAAGAAGGTTTTGGTAGTAGGAAACTGTGGATCTAGGGAATGGAGATATTTTAAGAAACAGGAAAAGTAAGATGATACTTTTTCCTTTGGAATGATAGAGGAATTCCAAAGGGGGGAAGAGAGAGGAGATGAAAACTAGAAAGGGTGGTATAAGAAATATTTGGAAGATTCCAGAATGCCTACCAGAAGTCTTCAGTACAAAAGGTATATGACTTCTTTAGGACAGGAATAATAAAACTAGGAGGCAGGCAGACTCAGGTCATTACCAAAATGAAGGAGAGGGACAGGAAGGAGCAAGCAGAGGGAAGTGGAGGCAGACAGTGGCCCTGGATCCCATAGGAAAAGAGACAAGAGCTAGGAATAATCCCAGGTATAAGGGCATCCCTTGAGGCTTTCTCAGAACCCAGGGGTCCCCAGTAGTACTTTGTCATTCCCTAACTTGATATGAGATGCCATGAGTCCTTGCAACTCACCTGGCATTTTTAAAATGCTCAGGGTGGCACTCTTACCGCCAACCAGGACCTCTGTCCACTTTAGGTTGCCATGGATTCTCCTAAAAGGCATATCTCCGTAGCACTCTTTCCCATAATCAGCCTCTGATTGGTCAGATATCCACACTTAGAAACCTACAGCCCCAAACTGGACCCAGAGAAGCCTCTATCCCACCTCAGCAGTCTGTTTCCTCCTAACTTTGCCCTCTTGGATTTCTTTCTAGCCTCAGCTGCTCATCTGCCTTTAGGTCTTAGCTGACCTGCTCCAAGAAACCTTGTAAGTTAGCTCTTCTCTAGAAGAAATGACCAACCCTTTCTGGGGTGATTCTAGATGCCCAGAAGATTGGTATCTGCCCACATTGCTTCTTTTGGTGATGGTTTTATATTTTCAGCATCCACGCCCCACACACACCTCACTTCCTCTCCTGGTAAAGTTTATGCAGAGACTGCCTGATCCCCAAATCTCAGTGTGTCATTCCTGGACCATGAATTGGCCGTGGCTCTGTTAGCTCTGTGACTCATGACACTGACCGCTGGCTGGACCCCCTCCACTGATTACTTGCAGCAGTTGAACTGTGCCTCCAAATCCTGGATATCCTCCGTAGTGCAGGCCCCAGCCAAAATGTTGTACAGATTTCTGCCTCTGCTTTGGATATTCTTTCCAGTTTCCAGTTAGACTATGTGGTCATGAAAGGAGAGAGCCCCAGAGAGGCCTGTGTTCCCTCCTTCATGTGAAGGCTGCATGAAAGCAAATTATCTAAGTCCTTGATTCAAAGCCCCAAGGTCTGACTAGAGATAGTGAATAAAAAAGGAGGCCAGAGAGTTCTGTTTGTCTGGACAGTCATCATAGGGTTCTCTGAGCTGAGATGCCCCCCCCCAGGAATATTCACATGGCCAGATGTTATAGCCAGCAAGAGATGTCAAGAAAAGTCCTATCCCTAAATAGCATCAGTGTATCTGGACATTAGGGCTAACAACATCTAATGACTATTTGATGCCATGATTTTTATGGCCCAAGTACTCAAACAAATAATCAAAATCTCCACACTATCTCCCCAATCCTAAGCTTGCCTAGAAACCAATGTTCCAGATCATCACTGTCTAATAATGGCTACCATGTTGGGCATTACAGATATTGGATATAACCCTTTTGCCTAAATGGAATTTCTGAAGAAAGAATACATAAATGACTAGTGAACAGCTCATCAGCTAATGGTGTCAGAGTAGAAGGGAAGGGCTGGGGCCACAAAGGAAGAGAAATAGGGATCCTCGCGTTTCATTATTTCCAGCCTACCTCACTGCTCAGTAAAGAGCCTTGAACTGTTGGTCCCACCTTTCCTTGTTATATCCCTGCCTCATTACTGAAGAAATGTTCATTTTTCCCAAATTGATCCTTACATTTTATATAATCCCAATTGGAATTTTTGGAGTCAGGCTGATTCTAAAGTTGATCTGGACAAATTTTGTCAAAATGGATAGAAAGTAACAAAACTTCTAAATTCCAGATTGTTACATTTATTTGATGCATCCAATTAAAAATAGTTCACAGAAGGGCAAAGAATGTGGACTCACACCTCATTCTTCATTTTAATGATGTCTGACTGTAATAAGTAGAGTACAGAAGTAAAAGCAGATTAGTTTCTACTTTCATAATAAAAGAAGTCCAAAAACCTGAAAGAAAGAAAGAAAGAAAGAAAGAAAGAAAGAAAGAAAGAGAAAGAAAGAAGGAAAGAAAGAAAGTTGGTCTGGAATATAAACAAGTGATAATAGCTTGAAATGTTTTTGAAAAACAAATAGGGACACTTACCTTGACAGATATTAAACTATATTCTAAAGTTACAGTGATTGCCAGAAGATATGCCAGAACAGACAGATTAGTGTACAGAATATGCCTGGAAACAGCTTCAAATATATGAATATTTAGTATATGATAAAGGGCAATCTCAAATCAGCATAGAAGTGTGTTGAGATAAATGGAGAGATATTTATGGTGAAATTAACTTAGATCTTGTTATGTAGAGATAAAAACGACAAAAGAAAGCCACAGCCTAATACTAGTAACTTTCACAGTGTCCTCTGGAGAAGGCAGAACTCCGAATCCAAACAGCAGTGTACTCTTTTGTGTCTAGATTCCTTCACTCTGCATGATACTTTGGAGATTGTCCATGTTATTGCATGCTTCAGGAATTCTGTTTCATTGCTCCACTGGGTGAATATGCCACAGTTTATTCTCCTGTTGCTATATGCCTGACTTTTTTCTAGTTTTAAACTATTATTAACACAGCTGCTGTGGACATTATTGTATGATTCTTTTTATAGACATATATTTTCATTGCTGTTGGAAAATACCTAGGGATGAAATGACTGTGTCTAGGGTAAGTGGATATTGAGTTTTTTGAGAAATTGTCAGATCTTTTCCCAAAGCTACTGTATCATTTCACATTCTTACCAACAATGTGTGACAGTTTTCTCCACATCCTCCTCAACATCTGGTATTGTCAGTCTTTTTACTTTTTAACTATCTAGGTAAATGGTGACATTTCATTGTAATTTTAATTTCCATTTTCAAGATGACTAGTGATGTGAGAAATCTTTCTTGGGCTTATTAGCCATTTGTACATATTCTTTTGTGAAGTGTTCATTCAGTAGCTTTTCTTGCTCAATTTTAATTGTTTATTTGGCTTTTAATTATTGAATTATACAAGTTCTTTGTATATCCTGTGCACCAGTCACTTATAAAATATATGGTTTTTAAAATACTTTTCCTAATATATAACTTATCTACTTATTTTCTTAGCAGGGTCTTTTGATGAGCAGAAGTTTCTAATTTTTATGAAGTCTAAATTATACATTTTCCTTACTGCTTCTGCTGTGTCTATTCTGGCCAAGAAACATTTTAGTATCCCCAAGTCATGAGGATATTCTCCTATATTTTCCTTTCAAAGATTTATGGATTTTTGCTTTATATTTAGGTCCCTGATCCATCCTTGATTAATTTTTGCATATGGTATAAGGCTAGATTAAACGTTCATTTATTCATGTGGATAGCCAGTTATTCAAATGGCATTTACTGAAAATAGTTTTCCTTTCTCATTAGATTACTTTGACACCTTTGTCAAAAAATAAAATGACTGTGTAAAAATGGATTTACTTCTGGCATCTTTATTCTGTCACTTTGATATATTGGTCTGTACTTACCCCAGTAACACAGTTATCTTGATTAATATAGCTTTAGATAAAGGCTCGAAGTTGGATAAGTTTCATCTTCCAATTTTGCTCATCTTTTTCAATACTGCCTTAGGTTTTGTAGGTCCTTAGCATTTCCACATAGATTTTAGAACCAGCTTGTCATTTTTCCACAAAAATTTATCAGATTATGACACACTTATGTTAGATCTATAAATCTTTAAATAAAATCAATAAATATATACATTAATTTGTGAGAATTGACATCTCAGAATTAGCATCACCCAATTTATATGCATGGTATATTTTTCCATTCCTTTAATGAGTTTCTCATTAGGGAGGTGTCCTCATCATAGCTGTGGTCTAGGAAGATTAATTTTTGTAGCAATATGTGGTATTGGTTGGACCAGAAGCATTGATACCATTTGTGATGCTACTATGTTGTCCATAAATAGGAAACATGTGCTTAAATCAATGTGCTGACAGAGTGGAAATTAGGAAATGCATTCCAGAATTAGAAGTATCCAGATTTGGTGACTTGGTGTGGAGAGTAAGAAAGAAGACTTAGATGGCTCTAATATTTCTGTTCTGGATGACCTATAGGATGACATTTCCATGAAATATAAACCCTCCTTCATGTTGTTGTTGTTGTTAGGTGCCGTCGAGTTGTGCCTGACTCATAGTGACCCTTATAGGGTTTTCAATGGCTGATTGTTTCAGGATTGCCTTGGGAGTGGATTGCCACGTCCTTCTCCCGTACAGCTACACATATTGACTTCTTTCTAAAGAGTACAGTCTAGAAAGGGGGAAAAGAATAATTTTGCAGTGGAGAAACCTGACAAACACTTACTTTAGCCAGGTGATCAAGGTGAGCATCAACAGTCAGAAATTCTGCAGATAGTATGTTGCCTTGATATGGTATAATGAAAACCTTAATTTACCTCTGTGATTTACCACTCAAAAAATACAACCCCAGTCTAATAATGAGAAAAAATCCCACAAATTCCAATAGACAGGCATTCTACAAACTACCTGGCCAGTACCCCTCAAAATTGTCAAAATCATGAAAAATAAACAAAAAAAGTGTGTGGTGTGGTGGCACACACCTGTAAACTCAGTGACTCAGAAGGCCGAGGCAGGAGGATCATAAATTCCAGGATAGAGGCAGCTTGCACAATTTAATGAGACTGTCTCAAAATAAAGAATAAAAATGGAACTGGGGGTGCAGCTCAATAGTAGAGCACTAGCCTAGCATGTGCAAGGGTCTGGGTTCAATCCTACTGTACTAAAAGAAAAGAGTCTGAGTAATTGATTGTCACAGCCAAGAGGAAACTAAGCAACTGAATGTAGTATTGTATCCTGAGACAGGAAAAGGACATTAGGTAAAAATTAAAGAACTCAGAATAAACTGACAACTCATGCTGTGGTATTCACGTCATTTGGTTATGAAAGCTAGACGCTGAACAAGGTCAACAAAAATAAGGGAAGCCCTTCACTAGATGGATTGACACTCTGTCTTCAACAATGGGCTTAAACATATATGAGATCATGTGCCCAGCACAGAATCAGGGAATGTTTCATTCTGTTGTACATAGTGTCACTGTGAGTTGGACCTGACCCAATAGCACCTAACAACAACCTTGTAATAAATGCTCCACACTAATGTAAGATGTCAATAATGGAAACCATTCAGAGTAGAGAGGTATATGGGAACTTTCTGAGCTATTACCTCAATTTTCCTGTAAATCTAAACTGTTCTAAATATGAAATCTATAAATTTAGGAAATGTTCTCTAAAGTATATGATCTAAGGGGGACTTGGAGTCAGAGAAGGGCTTTCTGAGGAAGTTACACTCTACCTGCAATCCAAAGGGTAAGGTGGATTAAGAAAATGAAGATCTCAGGGAAGAAACAGCAAATGCAAAGGCCCTTGAAGCATGGTATGTATGAGGAACAGAAATAACTGCCTTGTGATTTCAGCAGCAAGATCAAGGCTAAACACAGTACAAAATATGACAGAACAGATAAATAGTAGCCAGAATGTATGAGGTTTTGCAGATTATATGAAACACTTTAATCCTTACTTTAAAAGTAATGGTTTTAAGTGGCAGACAATGGAAAGTGGCAGGAGGAAAAGGGAGGGCTAAAGGATAACACCCAAATTTTAATTTGGCCAGCTGAGCACCTAACACAAGATTTGTTGAGATCAGGATGCTGGAAGAAGCCAGGAGATCTGTTTTGAATATGTAGGATGTAAGGTGTCTATGGGATGTTCAAGTGAAGGAAGATGTCTAGGCAACAGGGAGACATGTAGGTATGAGTTCAGAAGAGAGTTTCCAGTTGCAGTTAAGTTCATGAATATTCTGCATATAGGTCAATTGCCTAAAGATAAAGTCAGGAAGTCATCAACAGGTAGATGGCCATATACTCTCCCAGGCAGGCTGCATAGTAGGACAAAAGACAAGGACTAACAGAAGGAGTCTGGGGAAGAGCAACATTTAAGAGTAGGAATCCATGAAGGCAAGAGTGATGCTCATTGAGGGAAATAGTGTTATATCACTGAAAGCCAGAGAAGGGAAAGCCTATGGAAGTCAGCCAGTGGCCAAGAATTCAATATGGTTAAAGATACAAGAAACTTCTGGACCTAGTCATCTCAAGTTTTTGAAAAAAAAAAATTATGAATAAAGATAGTGGTGGTGGTACCATAAGAAAAAGAAGGGATAAGCAATGGAACCCGGTCTTGCCAGGCACCAGACTTAAATTAATTTGTTAGGGAGTACCATATTTGATGGTTACCTTCTTGTTAAACTAAGGAGCTCAAATGAATGACATACTCTGTATTTCATCACAAGTGTGGTTGTGGACTGGCTGGGCTTGTAATGGATGAGAAGGTTATACAATCTGGGTACTGATTTTGGATTTGTCTCATGCCAATATTTACTATAGGTGTAATCAATACTGCTAGCTGCTCAGAGTGATGATTCCAATGGAATGAGTGTCTTCTCCAAAGTGAGACCTGCATCCATTCTAGACAATAAAGAAGCAGCTTTTGAATCTATTGTAATCTTGACTTTCAGAGACACTGATATGGTTGAGTGGTAATTTGTAGCTCAAGCTACAGCTAAGGAGCAGGCTTTGCTAGGCTCCCTCATAGGCAAGATCTTCAAACCAGCAATTCCCCTAGAGCAACCCTTTATCCACAACCTACTCTGACTCAGTCTTGTCTCTTTCCTTGCCTGAGTTTCAGGTCATCAAACCAAGGACTAAGAATAGAGGATCTTTGGCCTCCCGACCCAGTTCTGTTCCCACTGGCTTGGTGGCTAGTGGGCTAGGCCTTCAAATCTGACTTGGACTTGAGAAAGGGCAAAGTAACTAGTTACCTGTAACCCCCTGTGAATCCACTCTGGAAGCACTCTGAGTCCAGTGCTGGGGTTGCCTCCATGCACTGGAACTGCCAAGGGGGCAGCTGCATTATCACAGCCATCCTATTTGCCCAGAAGGTTTACTCTCTTGCTTCCACTGCACACAAGGGAAGACTCAAATGTACCAGCCTGTTTGCACCAGTTCTGTCTCTCTTTGATCACTGGATTCCCCCAACAGGGTGGTAACCTACACAGGCACCCCTCTGTGCCCTGTTCCAAACTGAGCACAAGTGAGGCTATGGTGATGCAGTGCTCCTCAAAGAGCAGAAGCAAGTCCTTGAGTACAAGCTACACAGGTTCCTGAAAACCCAAGAAGAGCATGAGCACACAGCTACATGGTTCACTAAGCACTCACACCAGCCCTGAATTCTCACAAAGTCCTGAAGAATGGATCTCATTCTCATTATCCCTGAATTACAGAGGAGGCAACTGAGCTTCAGAGAGGTGAATCCCTTGCCCCAGGGCACACCTTTTAAGTAGAAAATGCAGGATTTAAATCCAGATCTGTCTGACCATAAAGCTTATCTTCTTCAGGCCTTCTTAAGAAATCCAGAGTGTTACCTCAGCAAACGTCAATGGTCCATGCCATCAGAAGCAAATGACAATAGCTTCTGCAGGATGGGGTTATCTGGCTGGTGTTTGCAGGAAGGAGAGGCACTGCCAGAATAATAAAGAGGTAGCCTGGTTCCCTATTAGTATGGGAAGATATTTACCAGAGCTCCATGCAGCTGCTCTATTCCTGTATCTTGTCCAAGCTAATCTAGTCCTGGATGACAATGTGGCATTTCATCGAGTATGCCCTTTGTCTCTATAACAAGATTCCCTTCATCTTCAAGAAAAGTGATGGATTGGCGTTTGGTTTGCTTAGAGCTCAGCTTTGAAGAGACATCTTGATTGGGCCAACTTTTGACTCTTTTACAGGACAATAACCCTGCCACTAAGGCCTGCAGTCTGGCCTTGCTTGAGTATGATCATGGACAGATCTCCCTGCGCCTTGGTTTTCCCATTTGTAAAACAAGTTCATTGGGTTTCATTCCATCTATGCTCCATTGATGAAAGAGGACAGATTCATACATTCAGTCAACAGACAAAAATTATTAAGGACCTCTGATTGCCAGGCATATGGAAGCACAAAGTGGACAATAGTGAACAAGATAAAAATGATCATAGACCTCATGGGGCTTAGCATCTGTTGGGGAGGTGGCCATATACACAGGTGCATGATCACAGCAGAAGGGCTAAGAGACCCTAGAGAATTGCATAAGGTTGCTTTCCTCACCATTATCTTTCCCTGGATAAATTCTATTCATCATTTACTCTTTCATTCATTCTCCCTCCATACATTTCCTGAGTGCCTGCAAAATATCAGATACTAGAAGTACAAGATCAAGAGATACCAGGACCTGGAACTGGGGACCTTACATTCATGTAGAAGAGACGGACAATAAGCAAGTAAAGAAACACACATAAACATATAACTTGGAGAGTGACAAGTACCACAGTGCCATGAAGATAAAAGCTCAGGGCAGTGTGCTCATAGCCCTGTAGTTCCTTCTGTTTGGCTGATTTGAAGAAAGCCTCTTTGAAGAAATGACACTTGAAGAAATGACAAGTGGAAACTGATTAACAAACAAGTAGGAGCTGGTCACATGATGATCTGGACACAGAGCTTTCAGAGCAAGTATGAAGACCAGTGTCAAGGCCCTGAAAAGGGACTGAGTTTGGTCTGTGTAAGGGAAAAAGGAAAGAAAATCCATGGAGACAGAATCTGGGGGATGAAAGAAGGGTGGCACCAGATAAGGTTGGCATGATGGGGGAGGCAGGTCATGGGGTGCCTTGGAGGTCAGAATAAGAGGGACAAATTTCATTCTCCTTGCAATGGACAGCCATGGGAGGTTTTTGAGCAGGGAAGTGAAGTGGTTCTCATTTTAAAATCACTTGAAGTTGATTCCATATCTTGGCTATTGTGAATAGTCCTTCAATAAACATGAGAGTGCAGGTGTCTCTTTGAATGCTGATGTGATTTCTTTTGGATATATCCCTGGTAGAGAGATTGTTGGCTTATATGGCCATTCTAGTTTTCATATTTTGAGAAACTTGCATACTATCTTCCATAGTGGCTGCACTAATTTACATTTCTACCAATAGAGTGCAAAGTTTCCCTTTTTTCCATGTAATCACCAACACTAGTTACATTTTTGTCTTTAAATGTTCATCAATGGATGGATGGTCAAAGAAAATATGGTATATATACACAATGAAACACAATCAACCATAAAAAGATGGATTGGGGATATAACTCAGTGGTACAGCACATGTTTAACATGTGCAAGGCCTATGGTTCTATCCTCTGCACCACCAAAACAATGTGAAATACTGTCATGTCCCCTGACACAAATGGACCTGGAGGAGATTGTTGTTGTTGTTGTTGTTGTTGTTGTTGTTGTTGTTGTTAGGTGCCATTGAGTCGGGTCCCACTCATAGTGATCCTATGTACAATAGATGATACACTTCCCAACACTGTGCCCACCTGGCACTATGTTAGTGCTTCTCTGCTATCTTCAAGGTTTTCAATGGCTGATTGTTTTGGGGGTGGGCTGCAGGTCCTTCTCCCTAGCATACAGCCCCTAGTACTCCCAAGCACTCTCTCACCCAGGGACTAATCTGGCCGGACCCTGCTTAACTTTCAAGATCAGATGGGATCGGAGGCCAGAATGGTATGGCTATAGACTGAAAGGAGTTACGTGAAATAAGGCAGGCACAAAAAGCTAAAGCACTGCATGATCTCATTTATATATGGATTACAAAAAACAAGTTAATCCCATAGAAGTTGAGAATAGAACAGTGATTACCAAGGACTGAGGAGTGTGGGGGGGAGAGGAATTGGGAGAGATTGATCAGTGGGTATTAAGTTACAGTTAGATAGGAGTAAGACTTTCTAGTGTGCTACATTTCAAAAACCTAGAAGAAAGAATTATGAAAGTTTTTACTATAAAGAAATAGTAAATATTTGAGGTGAGATATGGTAAGTACCCTGTTGTGATCATTACACAATCAAAACATCATATTGTACTTCTTCAAATGTATAAATACTATGTCAGTCAAAAATTTTAAATAATAACCCAGTGCAATGGTACATTCCTGTAGTCCCAGCTACCCAGGAAGCTGAGGCAGGAGCTCAAGACCAGCCTGGACAACATAATGAGAGCTCATTTCAAACAAAGTAAATGAAAAGAAAAGAAAGGAAAGAAAGAAGAAAGAAGAAAGAAAGAAAGAAAGAATCAAATGGAACTTTAATTTTTTTAATTAAGTAAAATCACTCCAGCTGCTAAGCAAAGAAAGGGTTAGGGGATGAGGCAAAGTGGAACCAAGGAGATCAGTTACAGAGTAGTTGACTGTGGCTTTGACAATGATGCTCCTTGGCAGCTCCGTCTAGGGCTGTGACCCCTCTCTGAGGTCTCCCCTCTGGCCTCTACCTTCTGCTTCAGCTCTGCACATGGAGAGAGTGAGCTGTTTGCTACAGACTCCCCCCACCTCAGAGAGCTAAGGGGGCCCATCTGGAAGCAAAAAGATAAACGAGTTGCTCTGGCCTTTACTTCTGCCCTCCCCATGAAAAGCCCCAGGATTTCTGCCTAGTTCTGCCATATCAATGCCATCTCAGTGTTGTTGGGCTGGATATGCACCAACCAGACAACTTCTTCCCCCAAATCTCTTCCAGGCAGGAAGGCCTGGGGCTCTCTTCTTGTCTCCTGACCAGAGTCTGGAAGAGGGTGGCCTGACAGACTGGCGGCCAGTGCCCACACAGGGAGGACCTTTGTACACAAGGCACAGAGCTGGCTGCTGTGCATCCCACCCCTTCCTGTCTACCACCCAGTCTGCAAGAGCTCTAACAGCCTCTCCCGCCCAGGAAGACAGGAAAGAGGCCCAAGAAGAGGCTGGGCTAGGCCCAAGACCAAGTTCAGTGGTGGGAGCCAAGCCAGGACCTGAGCCCAGCTTTCCAAACTCTTACCCCCATTCTTCTTTCCAACCCACAGCACTGCCAGCTCATTCCAAAAAGAAAGCAAGGGTCTGAGAATGGCTGTGGAACAGGAAACCACAACTCCCTTGCCAAGATCACTTCCCGGCAGAGTGAGCCCCTCTCTTTCTCCTGCCACCGCATTGGTTCATCCCTTTCTGCCTCCAAGCCCAGATTGCACTCGAGACCATTGGGAACCTGCTGACCCCTGGATCGGGAGAGGCTGCTTTGGCTTCCACATTGGAAGAGTCAGCTCCACTTCCAGATGGTGCTCCAGGAATACCAGCTTAGGAAGCTGGCTCCACACAAAGAGCAGCTGCTCCTGCCCAGTGTCCTTGTGCCTCTGCCCTGACCATGAAAGCCCACATCACATCCCTCGCCACCTTCCTAGGGACCTGGCGGTAGATGAAGGCATTCACTCCAGATTGCAAGTTAAGCTGAGTCAAAAGTGAGCCAATTCTCCTACTCTGTCCTACTTCCCATCCCAGGGCCTGAATTCTCCCATCCACAACCCAAATAGCTCCTGACTGAGAACCTTCCAGCAATGCTGCTCAGCAAACTCTGTGAGGTTGGAGACAGGAAGCTGGCCTGCTGGCCTGAGCCATGGAAATAGCCTCGGCTCTGACCAAGACCACAGTGACAGGCTCTGTACTGACACACCACGCCCTCATGCCCACCTTCCACCTCATGTCTGGAGCCAATGGGCCTGGGCATAGGAGGAGGGGAATAAGTTCACAGAGCAAGGCAGGAAGGGGAGAGTCCCAGGTCTGCCCAGGCATGCATCTTCTCACAGTTTGCTGTACACCAGCCTTCATGTGGAGGCTGGGAAGGGCAAGAAGGACAGGGTTGGGGGCGTAAGGAGAGTTGAGGCAGCTACCATGGAAGGTGAATTATTAGAACAGAGCCAAAAAGCTGGGTGCAGTGGCACACACCTGTAATCCCAGAAGCTAGGGAGGTGGAGCCAGGAGGATCGCAAGTTTGAGACCATAGGCAGTCAGCGTAACTTAGCAAGACCCTGTCTCAAAAAGTAAAAAAAGTTAAAAAAAATGGGCTGGAGGCAGCAGCTCAGTGGTCCAGCACTTGCAAAGCATGCAAGCATGAGGCCTTAGGTTCAACCTCCAGTAACACAAAAAAAATAAGAAAGAAGAAAGAGAAAGAAAGAAAGAGGAAAGGAAGGAAGGAAGGAAGGAAGGAAGGAAGGAAGGAAGGAAGGAAGGAAGGAAAAGAGCCAAGATGTTTCAAGAGGCTGTTAATAAGTTTTGCTTTGTGATGTATATGTCCCTGCCTCTCCTTGAAACGTTCAGGAAAATTCTACATTAATGGTTAGTACATTTACTGTTACATTTCTTCTTCATGAGGATTAAGCAAGATGCCTCTATGAAGGCATGGGGCCAGAGCACCGGTGTCCCAATGAAGGCCTTGCACTTCTGAGTGTAGGGAAAAATTGAGAGGAAATTGGCAAAAACTCCCAAACTGGGAAAACGGCTTTTGAATATCTGGTTTATAAATTGGAAATCTAGGGAAAATGAAAGTAACTTGGTTGCACGTTTGTACAAAACCCTTCCTGATTGGACAATTGGACTGAATGTTGATTGGCTCAGGCCATTCCGTGGGTGAACTATATAAGGAGCTGCGCTGCGGCAGCTCGATTCTTTTTTCACCTTCTTGCCTGTTCCTGCCCGGACCACCAATGAGGAAATGCCTCTCCCGATGCTCTCCCTCGGAACTTCGGTGAGGAAAGAACGCTCTCCCGTTGCAATCATCAATAAGGAAAGAACCTGCTCTCCGTCTGATCACCGAGGAAGCAACAGCTGTCTCCTTGTGACCACCGAGACAACCAACACAGGTGTTTGCCCCTGGAAGGCAAAAGCGCCTGAGGCTTTTCCTTTCTCCCATCTCCTCCAGGGTCCCGAGGGCTGCAGGAGTCCGCGCCCCTCACCCGAGGGTCTCGAGTGAATTGTGTTTAGTATCTGTGTGTGCGGCGGCAGCGCAGCCCGTCCGAACCTCCAGGCCAGATTGGGAGGCGCGCACCCCACGCTGAGCTGCATGGGGAAGAATGTTACTAGGCTGGCCCGTCCAAGGACAAAGGCCTGTTGCTTCTCAAGCTGCTCACAGCCTCCACCTCCCTCACTCTCATCCAGAGACCATCAGTCCCAGAGCCCCTGTGATCAGAAAAGGTGAGACATCTCAAGAAAGAGCCAAAGAGGGAGCCAGGCCTCAAGGTTTGCCAGTATTGTATAGCACAGTAACTTAAAATGGAGGTGGCTGAGTCTCAGAGGCCCAGGGAGTCACATGCAAGATCTATAACGATCTGCAGATCAAAAGTATTCTTAAAAATTGTAGCCATCCTAAACATGTACAGACTATTTTTTGTCATTAGCCTCTAAATAATACAATGCAACAACTATTTTTGTAGCATTTACATTGTCTTAGGTATATAAGTCATCTAGGCCTGCAACAGATCCGTCCTAGATGAAGTGCAACCAGAGTGCTCCTTGGAAGCAAGGATGGCCAGACTATATCTTACATATTTTGTACATGTTGTTAGGAGGGACCAATCCCTGAAGAAGGACATCATGTTTGGGACAATGGTGGGTCAAGAAAAAGAAAAAAACCTTCTACTAGGTAGATTGACACAGTGGCTGCAACAATGGGCTGAAACATAAAAATGATAGTGATCGTGGCACAGCATTGGGAGTGTTTTGTTCTATTGTACATAGGGTTGCTGTGAGTTGGACCAAACTCAATAGGACTTAACTAACTAACTAAGGGATGATTTAAAGTATGTGGGAGAATATCGATAAGTTATATACAAACACTATGCCATTGTATGTAAGGCACTTGAGCATTTGCAGATTTTGGGGATCCACAGAGAAAGGGCATCCTGGAACCAATCCATCATATATACCAAGGAAAGACCATATACGCTCTAAGTTGGACTTGCAAGCTTATCAGCATCATTGTCATTTGCAATGGACACAATTATGTCCCCTCACAATTCTTATGTTCAAGCTGTAGCCCCAGTACGGACACGTTAGTGTCCTAATAAGAAGGAACACCAGAGAGCTTGTGTGTTCTTTCCTCATCCTCATCTCCTCAGCAAATGAGGCCACCGGAAAAGGTGGCCATGCACAAGGCAGAAACTGGTCCTGCTAGCATCTTGGTCAGGGACTTTGCAACCTCCCAAACCATGAGAAAGAAAATGTCTGCTGGTTCAGCTGCCAGTGTACGGTGTTTGATCTAGCAGCCAGAGCTCTAAGACACTAACACCGACAAGAAGCCAGAGCTTTGCCTTTCACATATGTGTTCAGTAGCAGCCCTACATGCTAGGCAGGAACAGAAGTGTTCACCTCATTCTGCAGCAGGTAGGCATACTGAGGTCCAGAAATTACTTACTTCATTTAGCCAAGGTCCCTGAGCAACTGAGCCCAGAGCTGTGGCTCAAATCCCATCACTTCCAAGACCAAGTTCAATCTCCTGATCCCACTTTCTCAAAGTGTGGTCCAGGGACTGCATGCTTCCAAATCCCTTACAGAGGTTCTTGAGCAAGCAGGACCAGGGGGCCCCATTTCAGACTTATGAAAGCACAGCATGTGAACGTCAGCCAATTGATCTACATCTTAATCAATTGCCCTGTGAGTGTTAGCCTTTCTAATACTAGAGAAGCTGCCTTATTTTTCAGGCTGCCATAACCAAATGCGACACACTAGGTGGCCATTTATTTTCTCATAGCTCTAGAGGCTGGAAGCCTGAGCCTAAAGGTGGCAGGGTTGGTTTCTTCTAAGGGCTGTGTCTTTGGCTTGGAGATGCTCATCTTCTCTTTGTTTCTTCACATGGTCTTCCCTCTTTGTATATCTGTGTCCTGATCTCTTCTCATGAGGACACCAGTCATATTGGATTTGAACCCTCATTAATTTGAACTTGATCATTTCCTTTTTTTAGGACTCACATTTGAACCCAGTGCCTCGCACAGGCTAGGCAAGTGTTTTACCACTGAGCCGCACCCCTAGCCTCTTTATTATTTCTCATTTTGAGATGGGGTCTTTCTAAGTTACGCAGGTTGCCTCTGGCTTTGAACCTGCAATCCTCCTGCCTCAGCCTCCAGAGAAGCTGGCATTATAGGCATGTGCCTTGGTAGCTGGCCAATCACAATTTTAAAGGCATAGTCACCAAATACAATCATAATCTGAGGAACTAGAGGTCAAAACTTTAAAATATGACTTTTGAGAGGATACAATTTAACCTATAACAGAAGCCTTGATTAAAAATATGATTTTTAAGCCCTATCCTTAGTGAATGGCCTATCATTTCTCTGTCTCTCCCTCTTCCTCAAACCTGCAAACCCCTCTAAAAATAGCAATGCATAATTTTTGAGAATTGGCTGCAGATGGGCTGAGCCAGAAGTCCCCATTCCCTGTTTCTATATCCCCTAGCCCAACGGAGCCTGCTGGTGACCCTCAGGAAGCTGGGCCCACTCTCTTCCGTGATGACAGATGTGTGCATGGGTGAAACATGGCTTGTGGCCTGGTGACTCGTGAAGAAAGGCTGTTGCCCTCTGATGTGCCAATGGGCATCATGTGCATATCTCCAAGAGCCTTAATTAAGTCCAAACTGAGTAGAAGGCACACTTCCAGCAGCAAAAACACCCACGTACCATATTGGCTCAGCGACAACGCAGTAAATATTGTGTCTTATGCCCTGTGATGAAGGGAACTATCAGGGCTCATCACCACATGCCAGCTAAAAGAGCCCAGAGGACCCAGGGCCTAGGAGAGTTGCATGGGGATGGCCGCTACTCTACTGCACTTTGGGCCTGCAGGACATGACTACAGAGGAATAGCACCTGCCTGGCATGAGGCTGCTAGGGCTCTTCCCAATGGGCCCATCCAGTGCTTCGCTTACACATCCATCTGATGTGCCAATTGTGCCACAGATCTGGCCCCCAGAGACCCTAGCTCTTCCAGCTCTACTTCCTGCCTGCTGGACCTGAAAGCATAGTGTGTGTGTGAGTTCTGAGCATCCAGGCAGCTGGGGACATGATGCAGGCTGGGAAGGGCAGTTCTGATTTGCTGCTATGCCCTGGCCTGGAGAAGCTCTCACACACTGCTTGCCAGCCTCCTGCCGGGTGGAAGGTAGGTGGTGGGACTGAAGGGCCTCTCCAACAGCAGGAGGAAAGAGGAAGTGGAGAAAAGAAGAGAATGTGACAGCAACTCTGCCAGGCCTGGGGTGACACTGAGGGAGGTGGGCCCCAAGCAGGGACTCCCTCACTCTGCCTCAGTCCCCTCAGCTCATTCTCTCTGGCTTTTTACCTGAAGTTTGTCCTGCAGACCCGCTGCCTGACCCAGACATGGGCCCTCTTTTCAGCCTGTGGTTGGAGTTAGAAGGTGGACGATGAGGCCTCAGGCCCCGAGTGCAGGCGTCTTCTGCAGAAGCCCCCCATGTACTTCCAGGACCCACCCCAGCTAAGCTACACTCAGCAGGCTGATTCCAGCAAGCTATGAAAGCAGCTGCTGTAATATTGTCCGATGAAGACAGCTGTGTTTCCCAAGTGGAGCATGATATCATCCTCCAGGCATCTGGGGTGGGATTTGAAAGCTCCCTTCATCCTGCCTTTGCCTTATTTATGTGCACATCTGTGACCTTCACTTAACTGAGAGCCCCTCCAGACAGCAATTGCATCTGATTCCCATTTCTATCACATACGCCCCACAGCCCATACCCCAGAACCTGGCTCTGACTACAAGATGGCTCCATGTCTGTGAGGGAGCCTAGTAACCCAAGAAATATGTAAAGCTAAAGTGTGGAGTCTCCACTGTGGATGTGGGGCAGGAGATCACTAATTCTTGGACAGGTAGCCTTTCTTCTGGGACACAGCTGATTCTTAATCCAAAGGAGAAGAGCTAACTGGTTTCCTCTACCCGCAAGACATGTGCAGGGCTTTCTAAGGAAGCACTGTTGTTGTTAGTTGTCATCAAGTCGTGTCCAACTCATAGCAACCCTCATAGGATTTTCAATGGCTGATTGTTTGGGGATTGCCTTGGGAGTGGACTGCCAGGCCCTTCTCCCATTTGTGGTGTTGGGAATCAAACCCGGAACATCAGAGGTTGCATAGTGGTGCTTTACCAACTGAGCTAAATCCCAGCCCTAAGGAAGCACTTGTTGTTAGGTGCCATCGAGTCATATCCAACTCATAGCAACCCTCACTGGGTTTTCAATGGCTGACTGTCTCCGGATTGCCTTTGGAGTGGATTGCTATATCCTTCTCCCATAAGGAAGCACTAGCCCATCCAAAATGCTTCCTCTCCCATGCTGGCTTTGCAAGTAGGCCTTCTCCTCCTCCACTTCCTTCTTCTCTGCATATGTACTGGCTTCCTCCATTTCAATAGCAATATATGCTCATCTGAGGACATTTGAAACATTTCAAATAAGAAAAAGAGGTAGAAAATGTCATCCACATTCCAAGCACCCAAAGATAGTCATGGGTGATGCTTTGAAATGCTGTCTTCCAATATTTCCTCTAATCTTTCTGAGCAGTGGGGATTTGTATGTGTTTGCTTTACATCTACTGCTTAGCACCAACTGACAACCAGGTAGAGGACAGAGAGTGCAAAAGGAACCAATATAAATGTCAGGAGAGCTGCATGTTAGTCTCAGCTCTTCTAATGAGGTGCTTTGTGGTATTGGGTATGCACTGGCCCTTCCTCGGCTTCACTTTTCCCATCTGTACAATGGGGTATTAGATTAGATGAGTTCATCCCAATGCTGTGGCACACACCTATAATCCCAGAGAGTGGGGAGGTGGAAGCAGGAGGCTCTTGAGTTTGAGGCCAGAAGCCGCCTGCAAACTTAACCAAGACCCTGACTCAAAATAAAAAAAATTAAAAAGGGGCTGTGAGGGCAGCCCAGTGGTAGAGCACTTGCAAAGTATGTGCAAGGCCCTGGGTTCAAACCTCCAAGTACTGCAAAAAATTAATAAATGAAATAATATAGAGAGATAGATAAATATTCAAAAATATTAAATGAGTTCAGAGGTTCTTCTCCAATTTAGTGATCCTTTGAATTCATCAGGGAATAGGGCAGGCTTTAAGGAGAGGGTGTTATTGGAATTGAGATTTGGAAAGTTCTGTTAGTAGGTTTGAGAAAGAGCATTCTAAGCTACCCCTGTTAGTAGATTTGGAAGAGCATATTCCAAGTGGAGGAAAAGGCATGTGCAAAGACATAAAATTGGGAGGCACATGTCGGGTCTGTTGCCTGCGACTGGACCTCGAGACCTGGAGAAGAGTAAGCGCATGGAGGTGCAAGAAACACACAGCAGTCTCCAGTGGAGGGGAGAGGGAAGGAACAAATAACTAACTTTACTGAGGAAGCTCAGCTACATTTATAGTCAGTGAAAAGGGAGTAACAGTCCATCATGCTGTCTGGGGCAATCAGTGAAGAGGTCACTCCAAGCACGCAGTGAGGGCAGTAAGTTTTCTGACCACTGAAGCAGCAGTAGCCAATCATAACTTTTTTAAAACAACTTAAGGCCTTAAGCAGTTCTGTTGGGTGCCATCTTACCTTTGTCCCTGATTCCCCTAAGACACAATGCCCTACAGGCACAAGCTGTCTTTGGGGGAAAGCATCTGTAGGATAGAGATATGAGAAGTGTCACTGGGAGACAGAATTGTGGCCAGACACCAGACATCTGGAATCCCTTCAGTTAAATGCTCTCTGGATGTAAAATGGGTCCCTCCAAGCACAGGGTCTCTGTAAGACAATAGTATATAGCAACATTTGAGAGATGATCAGGGCAGGGTATAGTGGCACAGGCTTGTTATCCCAGAGACTTGGGGGGCTGGAGCACGAGGATCACAAGTTCAAGGCCAGAGGCAGGGGGCATAAGTTAGCAAGACCCTATCACAAAAGAAAGAATAAAAATGGGACTGGGGTGCAACTCAATGGTAGAGTGCTTGCCTCTTGAACATGAGGCCCTGATTTTAATCCTAAGCAGAGAGAGAGAGAGAGAGAGAGAGAGAGAGAGAAGCAGAGGACGAAACCAGCTGTTGCCCATCCAGATATGAGCTGTCAGGTCATGCCTGGACTGACTGGCCCAGCTGAGTTGCAGGCCTGTGGAATTAAGCAGGGTCAGGGGCTAAATCGTAAGCATTCCACTGATTGCAAGCATGGCACAAATCTGAGGATAAAGCCTTCAAAGGAGCTGGAATGAGAAATAAGTCATGGCCCAAACACAAAGATCAAAGCATCTTGCCATCTCTGTCAGCCCGGCTCTCCCAAGCCCCACTGTGGTCTGGACACACTGGCAGCTGGAAGTGAAGATGTTTCCTAGGAAAGAAGGTGGCTAGGAAAAAGTCTGGGCATTCATTCACTTACTTATTCACTAAACAACTCCATGGGGCTACTGAGTAGCCAGCCCTGTGAAAAGTGCCAGCTAAGTTCCTGACCCTTCCGACCAAGTCTCAAATTTGCAATATGGAGGTATCAGAAATAGTGGAGTATTGCCCAGGGCTTTTCCCAGTTTAAATAGGCTTTGAGGTGGGGCTTGGGTTACAGCCTCAAGGTCCAAACATTTTGGCGCCTCACAAACATTGCCGACTCAATCAAAGAAAACATAGGCTGCGCCTCCATTTGTTTATAACACTTTATTATCACAAAATGCAATGAGATAATTTCAGGGTTGCACTGAACTTTGAAAGCCATTTACTGCAGAACCATAGCTACCCTGAGTTAAACAGGTAAACATAAATATTTTTTAGCCTCGGTGTTCCTAAAACGAGGCAGTTTTCTACATGCAAGTAGGTCTCCCCCCCACCTCTGACTATTTGCCACCAAGTGAATTATATATCCAGGGTTAAGAAAATGGCCCATGGAGTAGCCTCTTGGAGCCATAAGGCTTCACAGAAACTTTGCATCAAGTTATTTTCCCACACAACCAGCCAACATTTGCTCTCTTCAGCTGGACATACCTGCAACTGATTGGATAATTCAGGGATAAGTTTGTTTGGCAGCTTCAAGAGCTCTTTTTATCTAGGCTGTATTTTCTAAGCTGTATTTTCCATGGCCCTTTGATCTCTTGCTTTTCCTCTTGTTTAATGACAGTATAGAAAGAGGAAAATATTTGGGAGAACATCATAAGTGTCTTGTAGTAATCTTTTTCTGAAGGCAGTCACCAGACTCAGGTTGTGAAACTTTGAACATGTGTCCCTGTGTAAGGAGAAGGGCAGGATACAGAAGCAGCTGCAAATCTATTTCCCACACAGCCACCATGAAAGGCAGAGCCTGATGGATTCCATGACTCACTTGCCTCAACTGATTCTGAGAAAAGGCACTTAAATCATTTGAACCTCTACCAGTAGCCATTTTGTCATCCTTCCTCAACAGGAGAACTTCGGAGTCTTTTAGAAAGACTGGGTAAACCCAGGCATGCACTGATGGATATGGGGAGCCCAGAGATGGCCCTGGTGGTGGCCTTGCTGGTAGTAGCAGTGGCAATGGTAAGAATGGGAGGGCTGAGTGTGGCATGAGTGTGACTAGGGTCAGTAGAGGGACCTTTGCAGAAGGTCCTTAGCCCTTTGCCTGATCACTTGCTTGCTGCCTGCCTCCTTGAAAATGCAGCTCAGCACACTGCAGCCCCACGGGGAAGCACAAGCTTTTCATGGCTATCATAAAGGCACCTTCATTATCACCTCCTTCCATTATTTATTTGGCCATGATAAAAAGCCTCCCCATGAACACGAGCTACGAATCTCCCCTTGCCTCTGCCTGTAGCCATCCCTATGCTTGCAGCTCAGACTGCAGATTAAATATCTATCATTGGGCTGATAAATGGCTTCTGCAGCAGGGGCAGAAATGCCAAGCCAACTACAAACAGCCAGTGACAGCCCATCCAGTCCAGCCACCCAAATAGAGAACCCAAGCCCTGGAGAAATCAGCGTCAGATCCGTGGCAATGTGCCCAGGTTCACCTATGGCTCGTCAGGTCCACAGGGCAGCTCAGGAGGATGGAGAACAGGGAAGCTTGTTGGTGCCCTGGGCTAGCTGGTAGCTCTAGGAGAGCAACTCCCCCCAACTTCTCTCCTGATAGTCCTCTGCAACAATGGAGCTTTCAACTCCGAGAGCCACAAACTGGAGCTTGCAGCCTAAGACAGGTATAAGGTGAGGGCCTGGGGCTGTCTCCACTGCAGGCTCTCCAAAAGGGGAAGGGAGCAGCGGGCAGCCCTACTGGGAGGGAGACAGTATCCCTGGTAACCACAGCCACCTCCATCACAGCAAATGACTCTCCAGGTAAACTCTGAGTAGTGTGGGAGGCTCTAGCAATGGCTTCATAGCTTTATCTCAAGCAGCTGACCAGACTCTCCCACTTCAGGAAGGACTGTAGGCTGCTTCGGAAGTTGTGATGCTCTGAAAGAGGGGAGAAAGATACAGGGTTACGAAGTCCCCGGGACTTCATTCTTTCCCATACTAATTGGCAAATTCATCTCCAAAGCTTGTGCATCATTGCAATCTGCCCATTCTCACTCTTGGTGAATCACACCTCCTCTAGGGAGAGTTCGCTGGTGTCTCTGTCACCTGTGATGCCACCAAATGCCACCATGGTTCTGGCAACAGGCAGGAGGGGGCTGCTGCAAACACCATGGTGTGAATCATGCCAAGGTCACAGCTCAGCTCCACGCACAGTGTTGACCTTAGCTTCCATAGGGCTCTATACCCTAAGTGGGGCCAGCTCTCCTAAAGACACGGGGCCTCCACCTCCAGCACAGGCAACTGCCAACAGAGGAGCAGTACCTTGTGCAGAGGCTTCTCTCCTCCGCTGCAGGTCTTCCCAACGCCCAGCTCAGGGGCATGTCCCAGCCCCTGGAACTCTGGCCGTGAAGCTCCTCGTGGACAGCATCTGGGTCTTCTTTGTCTCAGGAAAGAGCTGTGAGTGAGTAAAAGAATAAGTGAGTAACAAAATAATAAAATGAACGACAAAGAGTGTAAGGAAAAGGCTTCTCAGACCCTGAGGGCCACAACCACAGGATCCTTCACACATGCTCCCCCAGTCGGCTGCCAAAACTTCCTCCAACTCTCACCTAGAATGTCCCTGGGACCCAGCCCAGGCCAATTCTTGGATCAGGGGTCACAGAAGACACTTTTTTTATGTTGACAAAACCGAGCCATCACTTCCTCCATTCTGGACAATGCCACCAACTACTGTAGCACCTAGCTCTGTAACAGTATACTCGGGCATCTTTTGAGCTTTAAAGTCAACCAAACTAGGAATTCTCCTACTGAATTTCTTTAGAGCCAAAGCTTTTTAGTCAGGAACACAAAACGTATTTTTAAATACATAGCTAAGCACTGTGGCACACGCCTAAAATCCCAGCAACTCAGGAGGCAGAGGCAGGAGGATCGCAAGTTTGAAGCCAGAGGCAGCCTGCATAACTTAGTGACACTCTGTCTTGAGATAAAATATAAAAAAGGGGCTGGGGCTGCAGCTTGCTTGGTGAAGTACTTGCCTAGCATGTGCGAGGCCCCGGGTTTTAACCCCCCAGTACTCCGAGAAAGAGAGAGAGAGAGAGAGAGAGAGAGAGAGAGACGGGCACAGTG